>OX638303.1:470239-527782 GCA_951812265.1 Taphrorychus bicolor | reverse complement strand
TTTAGGCAGTAAAAGTAAAGTCAAAAATCACCGCTACTGTCATGGGGCGTATATATAAACGATTTCCATTCACCAAAATTATTTGAACACTAGATGACCGATCTGAGTTTATTGCCATCTTTGCATTCTTATAGGAAAAACAAAGGATAGGAATACTCTCAGAGCGCTCGAGAGCACCACCCGAAACCGTTATTAATCGAAATCGCATAGCTCGAATTCTGTAAAATGTCATTGGTGGTTAATGTCATGCGCGTCATCATATTTATCTGTCAATGTGACTTTTAATACTTTAGTATTGATAATAATGCTACAAATTTTTAGTTTACCATAATTTATCTAAACCACCTAAACCATTGGTTATGATTTAATATCCTTAAAACCATTGACAATTGAAATCACCGTTCTAACAACACATTCTATTTATTTTACAAATAATATACATCACTAATGGGTTTTGTGCGACACGTGACTAAATTGGTTGAAAACAAAAAATATATTGTATTTGCGTGCTTCTGCATCAACATAACTAAATTTAAAGTATGGACCCCCAAAAAGGCCTTATTAAGATTTAAAATTAATGCAAAACGACCAATTTTATTGCAAAAATTAAATAATTAATTATTAAAGTGAGGTTATATTTACTAAAATTCTGGCAAAATGACGTCATGTGCACGAAACCTATTGGGTAAGTACCTAGACCCGCTTAAAGAGGATGAGAGATAACTGCAAAACTGAATCACCCTGAAATAGACTTCTTATTTCCTGCATGCTTGAATTCAGCAGGATTTTTTGCAGTATATGTTACTCGGAGTAAAAGATCTTTTTGTGCTTCGCCCAGTTGCAGGCCTCAGCTTCGCTTCGGCCGTCAATCTCTGGGCTTAGCACGAAAAGACCCAAGTTTACTCCTAGTGACACAATCTACTATTAGTTCCAGGAAAAAAGCCAAAAAGTGACTTTTCACTCCACAAAGTTCAAAAAGATTTTTATATAAACCTAAGAGGCCTCAATGGTATTGGATGACTTACCGTCTACTGTTTTAAAGTCTAAGAGGGTCCAGTGGCAGAACATATTTAACACGATGGACTCAACATTGTTACACGATACGAGACGATAGATAAAACAGTTACATTTTTGTCAATTTTTTTTTTATTGTATCGTACAGTGTAACAATGTTGAATCCATCGTGTTAAATATGTTCTGCTACTGGACTCTCTTAGACTTTAAGACATTAGATGGTAAGTCATCGAATGCCATTAAGGCTTGTTAACTGTGAACTGATTGCATTTTTGTTATTTTATCATACAACAGCCCTGATGAAGACAATACTAGTAATAAAATACATATAATCAAAATTGTCTAAAGCTTGCATGGAAGTTTAGGAGTTTTAATACCTAGTTGTCCAGACCGATTACCCAAGAATTTCAGCACTTGTGCACCTTGGCGGTCTAGATTATTCTCTCCCTTAAAATCAACCATATATTCACTAGTCAGATAAAAACCTGCTTTGTCTATGCCCCAGTTCATCGCGATATCACGGTACGCAACTTTCATAATTTAAGTCCTTCAGTATTAATATAAAGCGATGCATATGGCAACGCCGAATGCTTTCGTGAAGGTCAAGTGGAAATCGTTCGACGAATTTTAATTTCACCCCGGCGAAGTCGGTACATTTTTAAAATATTACGATTATTTTATCATATCGCCATCTACCAACGGCCTAGTTAACCTAGTTAATTCGACACCAAATCGCCCATTTGCAGTGTTTGTCTTGTGTATGTATCGTCTTTGCCCTGATTGAGTTGAACAACAAATTACAACGTATTAAAAAAAAATAAGTGTTTAAATTTAACCAAATTACATGCATATAAGAAAGATATCCTGTGCTACAAGAAGCCATTTATTTCGAATCAGTAGGAAGCGAATTAGAGACTTACCGTTCTATTTTCTCAACCACCAAAAAAATAAGATCAGGCGTCGAAACACGTTTCTTGGCGTATCGTAAGCAACTGGATGTATTACATCCTACCAAGTAGCGCCACCGAGCTGTTTCAACACGTTTGTCAAGTTCAGTATGGTGTGGACGTAAACAAAACGGCGTAACTAAAATGTTTTGGGGTGCGCACGATTACCCACTGCGCATCATTCCCCCACTTTCCCCTAATAGATAGACGAAATCTGATTACATATTCTTGACTCCGATTTCCATAATAAATTACATGTATCATTATATCCCGGTTAGCATAATTCTCTTTACCTATGCAAGACATTTTTGAAATAGTGCACTTTTGACATGGCGCTGTACCTCGGCTATTATGGAAAATAGAAAAAAAATAAAAAAAGCTTTAGGGTTTTTCATACGCCATTGAGCGGTGCAGCTGTGAATTTTTTATTGATAGCGATGTTCAAGTTACGATATAAAGTTAGGTTTTTTAACATGTTAATTAAAAACACAAACTAAAAAACTTGAATAATGTCCTCTCCTTCGGATTAGGCACTTTTTGTCAAATAACAATGAAAATACGTGAAAGCTTTGTCTTTATGGCAACAAATTGAAAGTTTATTTTGATATCTGTCAGATAAAATGTAGGGTGAAGGCCAATTGGCTTACAATCATAACTATAAGTAGCAACAATAAAGACACCTCAGTTGGATGTGCAATTGTCGCTGTAATTCGATGACAATCGCACTGCAGCTTTATCGGATGAGAAAAATAGTCATCACAATGGAACTATAGATAGCGGGTGTAGGACAAATAAGAAGCTACTTCATAGTCGCGAATACGCCAACGTTTCGATCATTATTTAGATCTTCTTCAGGGCTAAAAAATATGCTCCATGAAAAACTCTACAACACACTTAATGCATAAACAAATCACTAAAGACACAACTATAAACACCGATAAAAAATTGCATAAAAATACGTTGCAACAGTTAAAAGTAGATTTAGTAATTAACAAATACATAAACATACAGTAAAAACAGAAACCGTGCATCTGTATGTGTCTATTATCAAAGTGTAAGATGGTATGCTCAGATAATTAGTGGATTTGCTTACCTTAATTCAGTTTGAGAAGTATGTCATCCAAGCAATATGTATGTCTTCTATCAGACATAACCACAGTATAACTCAAAAATAAAACAATTAATCCACAAACAGACGACCACATGAATTAAGGACAAACGAAACACCAGCCACCAGGAACAAAATAAACGATGGAATGATATTGATTTCGCTATCACCAGAGGGTCCTGCGGAATGTTAGTATGGTCTTTTTTTTTAATTATTAATAAAGTTAGGTTAGGATTATACTTTATCTTTCTTTATGTGATGTAGCAAGTTACAATAAATTACATTCAAGTTTTGGATGTCCGTTCTGTCGTTAATAGTGTCATCAATATAAATGTGAATCATCTCACTAATACCCCGTTTATAATAATTACTTTCATGGTCCAATATGGCAATATTCTCAAAATTGAATTAAATTGCATTAAAAAAGTTTGTTGTAGAGTTTATCATCGAGCATATTTTTTAGCCCTGAAGAAGATCTAAATAAAGATCGAAACGTTGGCGTATTCGCAACTGTGAAGTAGCTTCTTATTATCCGAACGCTAGTGAGGATTATAAAGCGCCGCTTACTCTGACATTTTGGTTGTAGATATTTGGTATTTCTTGGCTTCTAACGCCTTATAACTTTTAAACTGCTCATTTCACGGGATTTTGTAGTATTGCGCGTATGTACAAAATGAAAGGGCTTTCAAAAAATGTGATCGATTTAGTGGTATGTGCGGGGGGGGGGGGGGGCTGACCACTGGCGAACCAAATTCAAAAATGCGTTTTTTTCAATACCCAAAAGTCTAGGTCTCTAGGGCCTTTACCGTAACTCCGAGGATACGTGGGATAAAGGGCTCCCCGTGGGTAGATTTCCTCATATGCGTAGATGAAAAATATTGAAGTCTAATTCCCATAAGTTCAATGGGAAAACGTACAAAAATTCGCAAACTTGAGACGGTTTTTTAAAAAAAATTTGTAATGGTCAACTTCTCGGCCTTTTGGACCCCCTTAGTTAGACGACCGGCCCAATAACGATGCTACCAGCGAAAAGGGCATCTCCTTAGGCACTTTTAATCCTATCCCGCCAAAGGTGTCACTTAATTACAGAGTGGTCAAAAAAATGTCTAAAAACAGTTAAGGAAAAGTATCCAAAATTTGAAGGTAGTTTTTTGCGATTTTTACGAAAATTATGGAGCGGTCCAGCTTCGGTTGTATCTGGGCAATTAGAAGACGTGAAGAGAAAAAAAATCAGTTATTAGTTTCGGTCTAGCTCTTATACTGGGTGAACTACAAAAGTTTTTTTGTGCCGCATTTTTTGCCAATTTGGGTGTACTTTTCTTACATTTCACCCTGTAGATTCCACATTCTTGCAGAAAAAAATCTGAAATAATTCAGAGAGGTAGTACACACATGAGCACTTAAGCGTGTCAAAAATCAAGGGTCTAGCTTTGAATTTGAGATTTTGACGAATTTTTAAACTTTAAATTTCAAATTGCCACTTTGAGGTATATTTCTGCCCAGACCGTGCATTTAATACAATGGCTTTCTATCTCAGGGGATACCTTGGAATGTTTTTTTTTTGGAACTTGGGAACCACTTTTCGTTGAGACGTCGCGAAATGGTCTTAATTGAATTTCGAAGCAAAAGATGCATTTTTGCAAATTTTGGCCTCAAAATCCCGAATACTCTCGAAGATCGCCACTTAACTAGTTAATCGGAACCATTCGAAATAGGCTCCGCCCACTGAACGTCAACTGACGGCTAAGATTTTTCGAAATGTAATCATTAACTCTAAAGCCTCAGACTAACGAAAATAGGCCGAAAAGCGTGGAAAACTGTGTGACCGGGGAAAATTTTAACATTTCTAGGAAGATTATTGGCAAAATGCCCGGTCCTCGAGAACGTTTTCACAAAGATTGGTCGATTTGAAAAATTCGTGTCCGGATTTATGTCAAACAAATTCTCCTAAATCAAAGACCTACTTTTTCGGATTTAGAGTTTCAACTCGAATGTAAAATGTAGACTAAATCTAACTTTCATTAACCTACCGGCCGTGACGTAAGCGATTAAAGATATCGCTGATATCTTTGAAACGATTAAAGTTAGAAAGCTGAAATTTGGTATGTGTCTTACTACGGCTACATGGTGCCTGACGACGTTTCGTTCGTTTAGTATACGCCATCACCAGACTTTTTAAATTACGTTTTAAGTTCGAGGAATATAGAAAATGTCGTATTTATGTTACCATTGATGGCACATGGTTCAAATTTGGATGGTAGGTATCTATGGGGTTATCATATATTGTAAAATAGCTGACTCAGCTATCATAGCTACGGTAGCTAAATAACGTTAATATTTAGAGAACTGTTAATGATACATGGTTAAACTTTGGATGCTGGGTGCCCATTGAGGTAGTGGCCCATGAATGGTAGTATAGCTGACATAGCTATGTAGCTGACGGTAGCTAGGTTATAGCTGTTTTATGAACCGGTGGTGATATCGACTTGAAAATGGCAAATTTCGCAAAAAATTACATTTTTAAAAATCCAAGATGGCCGCCTGAAAGTTTTGCTTTTAAGCCGATATCTCTGGAACGGTTTGAGCTCGAATGCTGAAAGTTGGTGTGTGGCTACTTTATGGGACGGGCTAGAGGTCTGTAAGGTTCAGAACCATGCCGCGGGTATCAAAGGTTCTATTTTGGAAACTCTTTTAATAAATTGACACTTTTTTGCTACAACTTACTGACTGTTACTAGAGGGCGGTGAAACCAAATATATCCGACGTTTCGACTTTACACATACTATAGGCCTTCATCGAGGTATTCTCTTTTATTACAATTATTGCTTTATAAATGTGCCACGCCCAGACAATCAGTTTTTCGTATATGACTGACAAAATAGCTTGAACGAAACCCATTCGACTGGTACTACCTGTTCGATTTTATCGTTTCTAGGTTCCGAGATTTACGGTGGATTATTTAGTACGTAGGCAAGGCGGAATAAAATGTTAGATATAGGCGATGAAAGCTTTATTAAATCTTACCAATAAAAGCAATTTTATAATTATGCAAGGAGTCTTGTGTTGATGGGATATATGAGTATTTACTGCGAAATAATTCCTTCGCCATTTTATCCACAAATTGTTAAAAAACACTAAAATTATTCTACTTTTTTGGCTCCTCGCATAGCTTTTGGGATAAATCCACAGTAAAACGCGATATAAGCTATTGAATGTTGAAATTCGCGATTTTTATCTAAAAATTTAGGTTTTGGGCCAGTTGGGGAGAGTTTCATATGCTTAATATAGAAATATCGACTTTTCCCATATAAATCAATAGTAATCGATTTTATTTGTAGGTTCTTGTAGTCGTATGATAAATAGGGCATATATTTACGTTTTGGATAGTATAGAGTGTCCCAAAAAAAATGTTGTAACCTAGAATTTAAGGATTTTTTCACGTAAATTGATATCAGTGGTTTTATGATAAATAGAGCGTTGATTTCTATTTTAAATAGCATACGGTGTCCCAAACAATGCTGCAACATTTAACTTTAGTTTTTTTTGTTTACTAATATTTTTTGAAGTTTTATTACCTTATTTAGTTAGGAACAATCAAAGTTATAAAACTGAAATTTCAATTGTGGATTCGTTTCGTAATCACAAACAATATATCCTAAATGGGAACCTTGATATGAGTACTCGTGGTACCATTTTATATCTTTTTATGAATTTTAGCACGTTTTTTACCATTTTTCAAAAGCTGTTATGTTTGCAAATATGAAGTAAAGTATTTCAAACGTTTCGACATTTCAGTTACTTTTAGGTATCTACAGGTTCTTTGATAATAATTTTGCGGCAGTTTGAGCTACATCAAAGGAACGTTCGGATATTTCCTAAACTATGGGCGCTCCGCGCGCGTGGTCTTAACCCACAAGACTTCAAAAGCACTTTGCCCACAACGTTCGGATTTCCTAAATTAAGGGCGCACCGCGCGCGTAATAAAAAAAAAACGCGTCCCAATTATAAGCACACCATAAACAAACCAACTCAAGATTTCTGCTCACCAACTTGTTTGTCCTACACTCGCTATCTACTGTTCCATTACATTAGAAAGGACACAAAGCACATATAAAGTCATCACAATGTTTCGTATAAAAAGTACATTTTCTTCCCAAGTCACATGATAAATTATCATTCATGGTATATTAATGTAATGCATTATTAATGTATACAACATCTTTTTAGGCAGAAAATTCTAGCGAATCCGAGAATTCTCAAGATCAAGTACCGTTTGAGCGACAGGTGTTGAAAGCAATAGACGACAACAATTATGAAACTCTACAAAAGCTCAGCCGAAAAAGGAAGATGAAAGATTTTATCAATATTAGAGATCTATATCAGCCTGATAATACGTTACTGCATTTAGTGGTAAAGCGACGAAAAAGGAAAACGATGCAAGGTCGAGAAGAAAACAAGAAGATAATAGAATTTCTAGTTAAACATGGAGCTAAAGTTGGATTAAAAAATAAGGAAGGGGACACACCACTTGACCTTTATAATCGACGATTTGAAAATAAAGAAGATGACCATGAAGAAATCTCTAAAATACTATCAGTAGAAGCTGGTTCAAGTTATCCCGTTTCCTATCCACAATCTGAAGAAAATGTACCTCAAATGTCTCCCTCATTTATTGCCAGCACGGCAGTTGATCAAGGCAACTCTGGTTTGGACAGAGACGAGCAAATCTACCAAAGCAATAAAGAGTACAATTCGGGAGGTTTGAAATTGAACTTGCACGGCTCAATTTACCAGTTGCAGCTGCTCATGCTGTTCTTATATCAAGCCATAAAGCGTAACTACAGATCTGTTACGTTGGCTACGGAGATGAAGGATGCCGATAAATTCGACGACATCATATTAAAGTTCAAGAAAACATCGCAAGATGACCATATGTGGCGTCTGCTTCAAGCTAAACACGTGTTAGATCCCAAGGAAAAAAAAATTGGCATCGCTCAGTTGTTTACTAAAAGCAGTAAGTTTTCCTTATACATGTACTTTGAACATTTCTGTAAAATTTTAGAGAATAATGCATTTAAAAATGCTAAGTTCCAAGAATTTACACTTTGCACTAATGCTCATATTGATCCCGTAATAATTGAAAAATATTTAGATGAAGATAAAAACTTCAAAATTGACAGAGTTATGTTTATCAAAAGTCACAGAATGAGAAAGTTTAAGTTAAATAATGACGGCAAGAAGCAAATTCAAAGAAATTTTAAATCAGATACTTGTGATGATAAACGCTTAGCCCAATTTGTTCAAAAATTTAGACTCATTACAAACTATCCAGACAGACGTCAGGTTAATAAAGTTATTAATCAAGAACTAGGAAAACGCTTTAATTTACTAGATGCCGAATTAGCGACCAATACTTTTCTTAAATATGTTTTAAACTGGTTTATGGATTATAAGGACAAAAAAAGCAAATTTCTCAAAGGTAGTGACGGTTTACAATTTTTAAAGATAATTCGTAACAAAATTAAAAATATTATGTCAATCGGGGTATCTGAAGACTACATAGACAAGTTGAGCAATTTTCAAGTTCAGTTCTCGAACATTCCTAAGGAATTAAATACCTTTTTAGTTTGTGAAATATCTCAGGTTTTAATGGTAACTACAGAAACCCCTCTCCTCAGTTCCATCAAAGTTAATGATGGAATACAATCATGTTCTAACTTTAAAGCTAAAGATAGTAAAATTATGTTACCTATATTAAAAGTATTAGAGCGTAAAAACACTAGAGACATTGCACTTAATTCGTTTGCTAGTAAAATCAATTTTAATTTACTTGTACTGAGTAGCGAAATTTTAGATGAAAATAAATGCGATTTAGTCGTTATGGATGAAATTTGCTGGAAATTAGTAAATGTTTTAAAAAGGAACCAACAAAAAAAAATTATTTTAATTGCACCTAGTGCAAACATATTTTTACGAAAATTTAAAGGTCATTTAACGAAAATTAAAACAATTGAAAAATATCTGGTTGATATAAATGAAAATCAATTTAACTCTTTGACATTTATCTCCAAAACTATGTTGCTACGACAAAAAGTATATTTTCAGGGAGTTTTAATGCCTTTTAATAAATTAATTGATATTCGATCGGCTGATTCGATAGTTGATAACAAATCTCTGATTAAACTAATTAAAAGACGTGACATTAGAATAGATGAACCATACAAAACTATTAACGATAATAACATTTATATTCAAAGGACTTTGACACCACAGATTATAGACCCATCCATTCTAAGAGACACAAGTTTTCTTTCTTCTAATTGCTTAATTATATCAAATGCTACAGAAGCTGATTTAAAAAATTTAAGCAGTCATGTCAATAAAAAATATTTATTTGACCACGCTCATCTAGACAGTGGAATTAAATTACTTAATAAAAATATTAACTACCAAAATTTTCTAAAGGAACATGCACAGCATAATAAGAAAGGTAATTTATATTTTAATATATAAATAAGTTCATGGGACATGTTGGGCCAATAAAGAAATTTATTTGTAACGGTTTTTCTGAGATAATAAAAAGCTACCGCAATGGTTCGAACAGATCTAATGAAGCTACTGAATGTAATTTATTCGATGAACATGATGAATGTGATGTATCTGAAAATGAATACGGTATAAAAATTAACGAAGAAGACCTTGCAAAATTGCATGCGTCAATAATTGGTAATAAAACTTACATTATTGCGGCAAATTCAGGATACGGCAAATCTTTACTTTTGTCCAATATGACTAATATGTGGAAGTCAAAGTTTCCAGACTTGTGGGTTAAGCGGGTGAATCTTAATGACTTTGCTTCCTCAAGAGGTTCGGGTAAATTAAAATTAAGCAATATCAATGACAACTTTAATAAAACCGAGACAAAAAAAGCAATTTTATTCCTTTCAAACATGTTATTTAGTAATAATGTTGATGACGAAAATTTACAAAAAAAAATATTTGAATATGCTCTCGCCGCACATACCAGCAATGCCTTATGTCCTAAAGTCGTACTTTTGTTTGATGGTTTTGACGAGATAAGTCCTCATTATAAAAACAACACTATAACACTTTTAAATGCCCTTCAACGAACTAACGTAACTGAAATCTGGACGACTACGCGAGTTCATGAAGCTGCGAGCTTGGAAGACGAATTAGAAGCAGTCGCTTTAAGCTTAGATGGATTTAGCCGTCAACAAAAGCAAGCATATTTTAAGTTGTTTCAAAAACACTTGAGCATGGAGGCAAGCCCACCTCGAAACGAAATTACATTTGCAAGCAACATCGATATTAAAAAAGACATATTTTTTAACCGGCAAAATCGATTGAAAATAATAATAGAACACACATTCACCGCTATCCCTATTCATCTCGACATGATCTTAAAAGTACTTACTGACCCTAACAACAACGATAAGGACTATGCAGCATTAAACTTGGATCCTACGGGTTTATACGATTTATTCATTGAAATGAAATTTGATTTATTTTACAAAGATAAAACGTCGTTTTCAAGTGACATTCCCGCAGACAATGACATGTCCCAAAGAGACAAAAAAAATTTGATTCTAACCCATGAAAATTTAGCTTTCGAAACATTATTTCCTGATGTAGTAGAAAAACACAAGCCCATAAAATTAGATAAAAGTTCAATCGACTACTTATTACGAATAGGGTTTGTGTCAAAAAAAAATGATGGTCAGCTAGATTTTATCCACCGAAGTTATGCTGAATACTTTGCATCAAGTCATATCATATCAAACTTCTGCAACGATGAGTTTCAATGCTTATTCTTTAATGCTCTGCTCCGAGACAAAGGAGGTATTCTAGACTTTATAAATAAAAATATCAACGAGAGACCTGTAACGTGCGCAAACGAAAGTCTGATTTTAAAACTGGATCCAAATGATGTCTATAAGAACCTGCAAGTGCTTTCCGATTACAAGAGATATAACATTTTTGACTGTTATCTCTCGTGGCTACAAAAAAATAATCAGGAATTTTTCAATAACATATATCAACAACATATTTGTGCGGATCGATATGTCAACACGAAAAATGATTGCGCAACGTTGAATTCCAACGAACGAGACTTGGTGCTTGAAATCATCAAATGCCTTATAAAAAATAAAGTGAACTATGGTCGCTGGGGTGGATGTGTGAATCTGTGTGGTATTTTTCTTAACGAGTTAAATATATTTATGCATATAATATTTGAATATTGGGAAAATTCAAGTATAATTGAACTTCTTGACTACATCTACTCCAACGGACTAAACCCTGATCTGAAATTATTCCTAAATTTTATTAAGCACATTTGTTTAAAATGTAATAAAAGTATACTACATATTGCCTGTTCTAGAGGAAGATTTGATTATTTCGAACAAATATCTAAGTGGGCATTAACTAAATACCAAGAAAAATGCATTATGCGGCCTTTAAAGAAACTTTTACTTTTAAAAAATGGATCCGGTGAAAGCTTTAATCATGTGCCAAATCTCGTTGTACTACAACACTTTAATGAATCAATTTTTCATTCGTTTCAGTTTATTGTGGACCTATTTGGAACAGACACACTGAAAGAACTAATGATGATGAAAGATAACCGCGGAAAATTATTTTTTCACAACAGCCGCGTTTACCGTGACGATCTCCTTAAAGATTTGTTAATTTTAATTTCAAAGGTATTTGACCAGGAATTTGTGAAAGGATTAATAACGATATCAGGTCAAGAGGGGAGAACAGTTTTGCATTATTCCGTGTGGTATGACGTGAAAATTGATTTAATATCTTTATTTCAGTTTATTGTCGACACATTTGGAACAGACACTCTAAAAGAACTATTGATTATGAAAGATGTAAATGGAAAGTTATTTCTTCATTACTACCGCGTTTACCGTAATAACCTTCTTAAAGATTTGTTAAATTTTATTTTAAAAGTATTTGGCCAGCAATTTGTAAAAGAACTAATAACGATGCCAGGTGAAAAGGGTAGAACAATTTTGCATTACTCCGTGTGGTATCACGCCAAACTTGATTTAGTATCTTTATTGCAGTTTATTGTCGACAGATTTGGAACAGACACGCTGAAAGAACTAATGATTATGAAAGATAACAATGGAGAGTTATACCTTCATTACTACCGCGTTTACCGTAATGACCTTCTTAAAAATGTATTAAATTTTATTTCAAAAGTATATGGCCGGCAATTTGTAAAAGAACTAATAACGATGTCAGGTGAAGAGAGAAGAACAATTTTGCATTATTCCGTGTGGTATGACGTCCAAACGGATTTAATATCTTTATTTCAGTTTATTGTCGACACATTTGGAACAGACACTCTAAAAGAATTAATGATTATGAAAGATAACGGCGGAAAGTTATTTTTTCATTACAGCCGCGTTTTCCGTGATGAACTTCTTAAAGATTTGTTAAATTTTATTTCAAAAGTATTTGGCCAGCAATTTGTAAAAGGACTAATAACAATATCAGGTGAAGAGGGGCGAACAGTTTTGCATTTTTCCGTGTGGTATGACGTCAAAATTGATTTAATATCTTTATTTCAGTTTATTGTCGACACATTTGGAACAGACACGCTAAAAGAACTAATGATGGTAAAAGATCACCATGGTGGGTTATTTCTTCACTACAGCCGCGTTTACCGTGATGAACTTCTTAAAGATTTGTTAAATTTTATTTCAAAAGTATTTGACCAGCAATTTTCGAAAGAACTAATAACGATGGCAGGTGTAAAGAAAAGAACACTTTTACATGTTTCCGCTCGTAATGACATAGAAATTGATTTAATATCTTTATGTTATAATATTGCCGACACATTTGGAACAGACACACTGAAAGAACTAATGATTATGAAAGATATGGATGGAAAGTTATTTCTTCATTACAAGCGCGTTTACCGTGACGACCTTCTTAACGGTTTGTTAAATTTAATTTCGAAAGCATTTCAACAGCAATTTGTAAAAGAACTAACAACAATGACAGGTGAAAAGGGAAAAACAATTTTGCATTATTCCGTGGGGCATGACGTCAAAATTGATTTAATACCTTTATTTCAGTTTATTGTCGACACATTTGGATCAGACATACTGAAAGAACTAATGGTTATGAAAGACAACGGCGGAAAGTTATTTATACAATACAGCCGCGTTTACCGCGACGAACTTCTTAAAGATTTGTTAAATTTTATTTCAAAACTATTTGGCCAACAATTTTCAAAAGAACTAATAACTATGGCAGGTGTAAAGAAAAGAACACTCTTACATGTTTCCGAGCGCAATGACATTGAAATTGATTGAAATCTTTATTTTATTATACAGGGTGTCCTAGCCGAGAGTGACCCATTTTAAATGCTTATAACTTTTCAACCATATGTGGCAACTATCTGTGGTTTACGCAATTCCTTTTCTCTAGATCTAAAGTTTTCGTTTAGTTGGCATAAAATTTTGTAGACACTGTAACACTTTAATATCAGTAAAGGTATCTTAGAATTTTCAAAAAGTGCTCAGGGAAAAGTATCAGGTTAGGAACAAAAAGTGCTACAAAACCGGCCGGTAAAGTGAGTTCGGGGCGCCACCAATTTTAATCAATAAAATTGGAAAAATCCTACGCTGTTAGGTGGCTGATCAGTTCCCTTTAGCCTCTTCCAAAATACCCATAGTACTTGCTAACAAAATAAAACTAACAAGTTTAATTTATGTCTTATAATATCAAAGAACGAAATCAATGTTGTACAATATGATGATTGTACTTCTAGTCAATGAGTAAAAGGTTTTCCTTAATTCTACTTATCACAATTGTCTTGTCCGTACAATCTATATTTTCTCCCAAATGTTACATCAAATGGTGAATACCCTGTTGTCTCATGTCTCGCGGTCCTTATAGCACAGGCGATACTGGCCAAATGATCATCCCAAGTCCTATGATCAATTTGATTCACGTAAGTCCGCAACATAGTTTTCACTACCCTGTTTACACGTTCGACGGGGTCTGCTCTAGGATTGTAGTGCGCTGTATAACAAATTTTTACTTTGTATGTGTCACAAAGCTTCTGAAATTCCTTGGATTTCATAGGTGTTCCATTATCACAAGTCAGATACTGTGGGGCTCCATAGGTCAGAAATACACCTTCCTCAATGTTCTTAACTAATACCTTAGCATTCGCTGCCCTACAAGGAAAAATCAAAACATATTTACTAAAATAATCTGACACCACTAATGCTTGGGTATTTCCACGTTTTGAACGCGGCAAAGGCCCACCAAAATCCAAACTTATGGCTTAAAAGGGTTCCCTAACCTCCGGTCTATCTCCCATATATCCGGCTGGTTTTCTTTGATCTACTTTTCCCTGAGCACTTTTGAATATTCTAAGATACCTTTACTAAAATTAAAGTGTTATAAGTTGGCGCTCCACGTTGGACGCCAAATTGTAACACTTTAATTTCAGTAAAGGTATCTTAGAATATTCAAAAAGTGCTCAGGGAAAAGTATCAGGTTAGGAACAAAAAGTGCTACAAATCCACCCAGACAATTTAACCCCGTAATGACCCCAGATTGGATTGGAAAAATCCCACAAATAAAGAAAAATCATAAAACTCTAAACATAGATAAATTAATGAATAATTACCTCGTCCACGAGGAAAACAGAACAAAATAAACACGTGGTGTGGCTGCTTTCAGCCCTCACATTAACCTTGCTCTCACGTGGTACAGTGGCTTATGTGGCCCTGGATCGTAGTATAGGTTGACAAATGCTTTGCTTATAGGCCCAAACTCTGATAGAAAGAAAATACAAAAGGCTCAGTGGAAGGAAAAGAAAACCCCTCAACCAAGAAGATGGCCGACGTGAACTTACCTCTTGCTGCACAATCCCGAAATTCGGTTCAACTTCCTTCATCCAAAAATTTCCCAAAAACTGGTCGAGTGACCACAAAACTAACATTAACTAAGGGAAGTTGAAATACTACTACAAATCGACTAAATCCCACGTAGTTGTTTACACTTTTACGTCGAAATGAGTAGCAGCGAAGAGATGAGTGGTGTCTTCCACGTGTCTTGATCCAGAGAAGAAAGATCTTCACCATTATTCCGATTTTCAATAGATAAAAGGTGGAGGTGGGGAAAAGATATTGGTCGAGAGCGCCAGCGCGCAACGAACAATTGACGAATGACAACTCTCATTGTTATCGAAAGGCGTTTTAGGACGACACCCAAAATACTTGCTCTCGCTACCCTTTTTACTCCTCAGAAAATAAGCAAAATGTACCACTTTAAGTTTGTCCCATATGTTTTCCATTTCAACTAGTGATATTATCATAAAATAACGCTTGACTTACGAACAGCTAACAATGGGCTATTAGGTGCAAGCAAAGAATTTGCAAAGTCCTCTCAAACATGGCGGACTTCCGGCCAAGAAACCGAAGCACTTAGGCTGATAGGCAGTCACCTCCATATCTACATAATTCACCCATTGCCAAAACAAATCCGTCAATATATCAGTCAATCAATCCGACATTTGAAATAAGTCAGTTGTTATTACCAACTTACCTGTTGTTCATATTTCAGAAGTAAAAGGTAAATTTTTAATCGATACAGGTAGTGGTCGAAGCTTTATTAAACCTAGCCTAGCATTAAGAGTTTACCCTGATTATATCACTAACGAAGTTTTTTCTGTGAGAACAGCACATGCAGTTTCCCTGCATGACGAAGTTGTTGAAATCCCTGTTTTTCCAACCTTTAATTGTGATTCTTCTAATTATAAATAACTCTTCATCAAAATTTGACGGCTTGTTAGGAATTTATTTTCTATCTAAAGTAAGTTCCAAAATTAATCTAGAAAAATATGTTCTAGAAACACCCAATACTACTTTACCATTATACTTCCAAAATGAAGTTCAAAACTCACAAAATAATTTGGAGACTATAGAAATGACTATCCCTCCTCGAACTTGTCAATCAGTCAGAATCCCAGAAAATGCCAATAATGGATTAGAAATTTTGAGTTATACTAATTTTGCAGAAATGCCTGACGCCCTAGTAAAAGTAATAGACTCATACGCCCTTACAACTATTTTAAATCTATGTGAAAACCCTATAAAGATCACGATATACGAACCTTTCGAAATCGAAACACTAGGAGAATCTGAGACATTCTTTATAGAAAAAATGGAAACTAATACGAAAATCCAAGAATATTTTGATAAGCTTCAAAAACAAAATTTAAAAAATTTAAGACTTTCACATTGTAACCAAGAAGAGTACCAAGCCATAAGAGAACTGTGTTTTCAATACCGTGATATTTTCTATTGTGAAAATACACCATTGATCTTTACCAATTGCATAAAACACAAAATAGATTTAAAAGACGAAACCCCTATATTTACAAAGACATATCAATACCCGGAAATACATAAAAAAGAAGTAGCGACTCAAATTAGAAAAATGTTAGACAATGGAATAATCCAACACCTCAATTCACCATGGAGCAGTCCCATTTGGATTGTACCTAAGAAGTTAGATGCTTCAGGTGTAAGGAAATGGAGAATTGTCTTTGATTACAGAAAGCTCAATGAAAAAAGTATTGACGACAAATTTCCCTTACTTAATATCACTGAAATCCTAGACAAATTAGGCAAAGCGCATTATTTCACGACATTAGATTTAGCGAACGGATTTCATCAAATTGAATTAGAAGCTACGGACATACCCAAAATAGCCTTTTCAACAGATACAGGACATTATGAATTCAGAAGGATGCCATTTGGACTTAAAAATGCACCCTCTACGTTCCAAAGAGTAATGAATAACGTTTTGAGAGGATTACAGAATGACACCTGCCTAGTATATCTAGATGATATAATAATTTTTAGTACATCCCTCCAAGAACATATCGAAAGACTCAAACAAGTGTTTGAAAGACTAAGACAATCGAACTTCAAAGTTCAACTAGATAAATCAGAATTTGTTAGAAAAGAAGTCGATTATTTAGGTCACAAGATCACCGAACAAGGAGTAAAACCAAACCCAGATAAAGTAGACGCAGCCAAAAATTCTCCTATACCTCGTACCTAAAAAGAAATAAAATATTTTCTAGGTCTAGCGGGATATTATAGGAGATTTATTCAAAATTTTGCAAAAGTAAGTAAACCCCTTACCCTATGTCTTTAAAAAGGATCTAAAGTTGACCACACAGAAACATTTATAAAAGCAGTTAATCATCTTAAAGAACTTTTAATAAATGCCCCAATTTTAAAATACCCTGACTTCACAAAACTTTGTCTTAACAACAGACGCTCCAAACATTGCCCTTGGCGCAGTTTTATCTCAAGGAGAACCCCCTGCAGATCCACCTATTGCTTACGCCTCGAGAACCCTCAATGAAACCGAGCAGAGATACTCAACCATTGAAAAGGAACTCTTAGGAATAGTTTGGGCATGTAAATATTTTCGCCCCTATCTATATGGACGCAAATTTAAAATATACACTGATCACCGACCCCTTGTATGGCTCTTTAATTTGAAAGAACCCAACTCTAAATTAGTTAGATGGAGACTACGTTTAGAAGAATTCGATTATGAAATCTTGTATAAGAAAGGAAGTCTTAACAGTAATGCGGATGCATTACCCCGAATTTCCTTGAACGCAGTTGAAACAGCATCTTTGATAAATTACCCCGGAAATATAGACGAAGATATTGACCAATTTTTAAGTAGTGATTACGATCCAAATGCAGTAAATGACATTGTTAATGAACTACTTGAAAGAAATCAAACTCCAGATGGAAATTACCCACCCTTAAATATAATTTCAGCTATACAAGTTACGCCCCCTAATAAACCACAAAATAATCAACAAATAGTAAACTGTGACTCCGACAATAAATCCACTTCATTTCAGACTGTCCATAGTACAGACGCTGTTGACAATTTTAACAACATGACTATGTTAGACGAAATTGTAAATAATAAACGATTTCAGTTTCTAATTAAAAAGTCACCCCACGATTAATATCAAAAAGTAAATCGAGAAAACTTTGATGGAAACATCATAATTCACGCAACATTACCAACTAACTGTGACGTCATAACAAAATTTCTGAAAGAATATTTAACTGAAAAAACTACTTACATTTACTTTTACTCCAAAGAACTAAGAGTATATTTTCAGAATGTTATGAATAATCATTTCAGAAATCTTAAATTAATAGAATGCTCTAAACTTGTAAATAATGTAGAACCTGACGAACGAGAGCTAATGATTAAATACAGACACGAAGGCAAAACAAATCATCGAGGAATCGAAGAAACTTATAAGTTCTTAAAAGCCAATTATTATTGGAAATCATTAAAAAATGATGTTACCAATTACATCAATAATTGCCCAATTTGCCAACGAACCAAATATGACAGAAAACCCCCTAATCAACCCCTGATTCTCACTGAAACATCTAAGAAACCATTCGAAATAATTCACGTTGATACCTTTATTGTAGGGAAACAAAAATTCATAACCTTTTTGGACAAATTCTCCAAAGTTGCCCAGGCATTACCGTATTCTGGTAGCGCAGTTTCATGTGCAGATCAAATGATCCATTTCTTTCAATTTTTTGGTGTTCCCCAACAAATTGTCTCTGACAACGGAGCCGAATTTAAAAATGAAGTTGTTAAAGGACTTTTAAATGCCCACAACATTCAAGTTCATTTTACTACCCCTTATCATCATGATTCGAACTCTCCTGTCGAAAGACTACATTCAACATTAATTGAACACATTCGAACTTTAAAAGAATCCGACCCACACTCTGACGTAACTAAGCTTATGCCTTATGCTGTCATAGCCTATAACAGTACTATCCATTCAGCCACTAATTTCACCCCTTTCGAATTAGTGTTAGGTCATACAGATTCAAGAGACCCCATGAACCTTGTCTCATCTCACGTCTATACAGAGTATGTAAATTCTCACAAAACTAATACTCAAGCCCTCTATAGCCAAATATCTCATGACACCGCAGAGGCAAAAGAAACAGTTATAAATAAAATTAATAAAACCAAAACGCCCTCAAACCTAACCATAGGTTGTCAAGTATATAAAAAACTTGATAATAGAGCAAGCAAAGTTAAAAACAAATACCTTGGACCTTTGATCTTGTTAGAAATTTTAGAAAATAATAAGATTCGAATTCAAAACCCAAAAACAAAAACTAAAGAAGTAATTCACATAAAAGAAACTAAAATAAAGCCCATTGTTACAGATGGTGCTGGATCTTCGGGACAGACATAAAGTTCCATGACCTCAACAGCTACCCTGGAACCCTTCCATTTAAAATGGGAATTTCAAAAATGGTATCCAGTCACTGGTCCTTTATCCAATCCTTTAATCTATTCCAAGTAATAAGCCAGTACTATTCACTAAAAATCAAGACCCATGCACTTTCACTAACAATTAATGATAGCTCATTATACATAGAGTACACAAACTCGCTTGTTACTTTGCATACACTGGAGAAACGCATAGAAAGTTTATTAACGCAAATAGTCCCTTCTTAGTCTTTAAACTCGTATAGAAAGAAGAGAGGACTTTTCAATCCACTTGGCTCATTCATAAAGAATATAACCGGAAACTTAGACCAAAATGACGCTGATGAAATTTTCTCAAAAATGAAAATTTTACAGGACAACCAAAACAAACTAAAAATTAGTCAAATTCATCAAATTTCTATAATGAAATTAACAATTGACCAATTTCAGAAAATGGTATCTAATATCACACATAATGAATTAATCTTGAAATCACGAATAATACAAATAGAACAAACTCTCAAGCATGGACATGATTTAAGAGCGTATTTTTTGACTTTTACTATTATAAACCAAATCACTTTAATGTATCAGTCAATATATAGCATCTTGAATAAAATTGAAGTTGCCGTAACTTTTGCTAAACTAGATACACTGCACAATTCAATAATTGACCCTAAAGAACTTCTCCATGAAATGAAAGGCCTAGAAAATATACTCGAAACCTATAAGTTACCGTTATCAGTGGAAAACGAAAACATTTTGGCATTTGAAAAAATTATTAAAATTAAATGTTTTCAAAAAGATCTTAATATAATATTCATACTAGAACTTCCTCTTGTTGAGCGAGAAGTGTATCAGTATTTTAATGTGTATCCACTTCCGATCCCAAATGGAAAATCGTTCTATATTGTCACGAAATTGATATAAGATGGGGGTTTATGAAAGCGTACTTATTTATGTGAAAATTACTATATTTGACTGGGCGTTAATTTACGCTTTAAAGCTCTATTTTAATAATCTAAATGGGTACCGGGCCATCGTTACCTCCCCCGAAGGGTCCTATGCTGATTTTCTCACTGAATGGGGGCTTTCAAAAATATGGGGGGTTTATATTTAAAAATAAGAAGATGGGATTCAAGTAAACTTTTATTTTCTGTGCCTTAAAATTACCCTAACTACTTTACTGAAATGACTTTGCTGACAGACTAGACTGAACTTCTAGGACAACTTTCTTCTTTGTACTCGGACGATAACCAATTTTGGAAAACACTTAATTACTCTTCGACGGGTGGTCGTTCGTCTATCTGACGTAACGCCCCCAAAAGGATCAACCCGAACTTCAAAAGAATCTTGGACTTTGCCTACATGCAAGCCACCGAGCAAGTCCTCATCGCTAGCCCAAAAATCCTCGAGCTTACTTCTCTTTTCGTCAGCACTTTTTTCCAATACATTGCAACGTTCTTTTCGATGACGTCAATCAGCGGTTTGAAGTACCCAGTTGTTGAACAAATTTACGATCTATGATTTATAAATTTGGGTCAAACATTCCTTGGTTACTAAACCGGTCATCGGCCGACCATTTCTAAGGATGTTGCAATGTTATGTCTTCTTGCTTCTTTGTGACATCCCCCCCTTTTAGAAAAAACTGGCCCCCAGTTTTCAAAATCGACCAACCGAAAAAAATTCTGTCCCTGAATTAAACGAAATATGGTCCTTCTCTACCTTGTTAAGTTACCTGAACTAACTTAAAAGCTAACAATTTTAATCGCCAGAACTCAAAATGTTCATCGTCATTACCAACTTCAAAACGGTAAAAAACAAATTAATAAAAAGTCAAAAAAAAAGAAAGATATCAAATGAGATATAGTCTAAATACCTATTTAGATACATAAAACTTAGATAGGACTAAACTACTGATTTATAAAAAAAATTAAAAGTCGTTAAGCCTTTGCGAAAAACAAAACGGTTCCAAATGTAGATAAGATAATGAAAATATTTTAAATTATCGAACTAAATAGAGTGTATCTCTAATAATTAACAGAGTTTGACTGTCAGAACGTATTAAACAAAATTTACTAAACTGTCGATCTAAATTAGTAACCCTGCATGTTCCCTCACAAATACTAGTCCAAGTGTCCGATTGCTTGCTCACACTTACATTGCCCATCTGCGCTAGCTGCATCCCTGGATTACCCCTAATCGTTGATGATGCTTCCAAGACCGGTTTTAACTATCGGTCTTCTTCTGGTATATCGGCTGCTACCTCGCGGCCTAGTTGAGCTATTGCCGATCGATGGGTTGACCATTGAGCCCCGCATCCCTTTGTTTTTGACTGCAAAGGGACCTGCTCTTTGGTTCGTCTGCCCAGGATCTCGGCTTTGGCTAGCTCTCTTCGTTGTAGCTCTGGCAAGTTTGTGTCTTGGGGGTGGCTTGGGTTTCAGCTCTGGTGCACTTGGTTCAGCGGTTTGTGTGGCTTACATCATAGCGTCCATGGGAACATGCAAAAGATCTGTGTTAGTATATGGTTTCTAGCTCTATATCTTTTATACTATTTTACATCTAACTTATTTTCCTTTACTTTTAACCAAAAAAAAATTCTAACGATGTATTTTTACTCTCACTTTTTCCTAACGCAAAGTAAACATGTTATTTAACCTACTTAATCCTAGTAAAATAATTATTTAGCTTGACTCGGCCGAAATATGCTGGCCCATCAGTTGTTTTATTAAATTCTAAGAGGTTGGTTTTTGTCTTCGTTATTATCGCTATCGAAGGTATCAAGAATCCCATACGAATTATACCTAACTATCTGCTTAGTATACGACTTTGTAGTTACATATGTGTGTTTGCATTTTTTCTTAGGTCATTTAATTATGGTAGCCTTTCTTAGAGCGTCAAGTTACTGTGTTACCTATGAACCGCCTTGATGTATGCTCTTGAATGTGAGTTTATCGACTCCAACGTGAGGGTGCCAACTTGAAGATTTACTTTGCTGAACCGATTTCTTTTTTTTCCTTATTGCGATATTAATGTACCTGTATTGTTCGTCGTATCGCTTTTAGCTGTACGTCGAAAAATACTAGATCGTACGCCGCCGTTTTTTTTCTCTACTTTAAACCGGGCTTCTTTTGTTCCCGAAAAAAAACTATAGTTCTGTCTGTTGTATGTTTGTCTATTTAGCGGGGGATCTGGGGATATGTGGTTGTCGTAGTGAGTATCGTTTCGTTCGGGTTGGAGTTATGGGGTAAGGTAAGTTGAGTTTTAGTCCCATGTACGATTAGCTCCGTCATGTCTGATAGTCAGTTGAACTGTGGCAACGTTTGAATGGTAGGGTCCCCTCCCCTTTTTCTCCTTCTTCCAGTTTGTAGCACTAGTAGTGCTTGCTGTGGCCCCTTTGCTTTTTTCCTTCTTTGTCCCTATAATTTCTAAGAAAAAAATGTTACCTTTTTTTTTTTCCTGTTCTCTAACTTCTGGTCCCTGATTCGCCTTTGAATTCGTTTTGAGTATATCTTTAACCTGTTTTTGCGGTCTATTTTTGGTGGGGTTTGATTTTATAATTTATACTTATTAAAGCAAATTGTTTGTCCTCTCGATTAATTATTTTTTCCTAATTTAGTTATTTTCTTAAAATATCTATCTACTCCTAAGCCTGAGCCTAACCTTCTACGATAGACGCCTGAAGCTATACTCAGCGCAGTGTTAGCTCCTTTTGTTTGCCTACTTCTATGTAAATCTCCCTGTGGAGCCCCTTTTTATTTTATATATGCTAATCTTCTAATTTAAAGTTCATAACTATCCCAACTACTATACTATCCCCGCTTTTCTTTCTTCACTAGTTTACCTGTTTTTGAATTTAATCTTGCTCTATTTCTTGTTTTCCCTTCTTGCTCTATTAAGTTAAATGAATGTTTAGATTCTTCTTTCTTAGCTTTTGAGGGTAAGTCGAGCGAGGTTTTTCCTCGTTTTATTTCTACGTCTAACGATCGCTATTTCTATTCCTATTCTATCGGCACCCCCCTCTCTCTTTTTTTTCTTTTAACTTTTCATCCTATTTTACTTATATTTCTATAATTTCCGTCTTTTAGCAGTAACTCTATTTTCTATTTTTCCTACCGACTTCTCGCATAATTTGATTGACTGTGGTGGTTCCACTCGTGTTTTCCCTATTTTGATTTTAGTTTCCTGGTAGCAGTCTCTGTTTCTGGACTATCATAGTTCTATTTTCGCTTCTTTTGCTTACTCGATATAGGTGCTCCTCTAATAGTTCAACTACTACGAAGTCTCCTTCCCATCGTGGGTGCCACATTGTACTACCATCGCTTAAAATTTCCTCAAAAGGTATTAGGCCTCTCACTTTGTCCCCTACTTTAATTTTTCGGTCCATCTCGTCGTCTGTATTGCTGGAATCCTTGTAGTTTACGAGCCATCCCAGGTATGTGCCCTTTGCCAGTTCCACGTCTATACCTTTTGTTATTCTTAACTCTAAGTACGATCTATCCTTTCTCACAAAGGGATATCTGGAAATGCCTATATTGCCTAGATACGTCATTTCCTCATCTGTTAGAGGAACAAATTCACCGCCACAAACCTTATTTTCATCTATTTTTCCTTTACGTCTTAGGGCTAATTCTACTTCAAGTGGTTCGCCTTCTTTAATTGTACATCTTTTTGCTGCACATACTTCTATTATCTCGTGTTCTCCATTGTCTTCTAGTACTAAACAATTTTCCTCTGTTACATCGGGATCCCATGCCTCTGTGCTATTTCCATTTCTTTTTCTACGACTTTGTCTGGATTCGCGTCGGGTTGCCTCCTCATCTTCTGCATTTCCTATCTCTCCTGGGTCCAGGGGTCGTAATAAGGCAAAATGCGGCTTATGTGTACTATGTCAGTTTTTGCGCTGGCACTTTTGCCTTTTCTTATTTTATAATCTACTTCGCCGACTTTTTGTTCAATATAGTACGGCCCAAAGTAACGCAGTAAAAGTTTTTCGCTTCTCCCTTTTTTCCTAATAGGGATAAAGACTTTCACTTGATCTCCAACATTAAATTCTAACGGTGTGTGTTTCTCGTCGTAAATCCTTTTATCTACTTTTTGCTTAGCCAGTATATTTTCTATTGCTATACTGCGTACTGCTAATGCCCTCTGTCTAATTTCCTCGGCGCTCGTTTTACACTCCGTGTCGACTAAATGTGCCTCCGTTGGCAAAACTGGGTGTCTTCCGTACACCAGTTCGAAAGGTGAGAATTTTGTCGTGTCTTGTAGTGCTGTATTATATGCAAAAGTTACCAGGGGTAGATAGCTGCACCAATCGGTCTGTTCGGTATTTGCATAAACCGCGCACATATCTGCTAGAGTTTTATTGAATCTTTCTGTCAGTCCATTGCATGATGGGTGATAACTTGCGGTAAATCTACTTTGAGTTCCCATTAGTTTTAAAATTTCATGTACGAGGTCTGATTGAAAAGTTTTTCCTCTATCGCTCACTAAGGTGGCTGGTGCCCCGTGTCTTGTTATTATGTTTTCAACAATGAATTTTGCGACGGCCTCGGACTCTCCGTTGGGTAATGCCCGGGTTTCTACGTATCGGGTTGCATAGTACGTTGCAACGCATATCATCACTTTGCCTGTTTTGCTTTTTCTAAAAGGGCCAAGTAAGTCAATTCCTATTTTTTGGAATGGCAATCCTATTACTATAGGCTATAAGTTTCCGCCTGGTTTTGCTTTTGTGCCCTTTCTGGCTTGGCAATCAGGGCGTCCTCTTACGAATCTGGTGATGTCTTTTTGTAAAGTGTCCCAGTAGTATCTATTTCTTATTTTGTCGACAGTTTTCGTTAGTCCTAAGTGTCCAGATATAGGGTCTGAGTGTAGTTGGAACATAATTTCTCCTATTAGGTCCTTCGGTATTACTAAGAGTAGTTCTCGTCCATTAAGTGACATATTTTCCTTGTATAACAATCCATTTCTCACCTGGAATTGTCTTATCCTTTTAGCTCTTCCAATGGGCAAGCTATCTTTGTTATTTAAGTCCTCGATAATTTTTCCAATAATTTGATCTTCCCTCTGGCTTTGTTTAAGCTTCTCCATTTTACTTTCTGGTAGATTATTCCTATCGTTGTTATCTGTTGATATAGCTCCATTCTCCAATTCTAATAGGTATGTGGGTACGTCGTCAATGTTTCTTACTTTTCTCGCTTTTCCTGTCTGTTCCACGGGGTTACGCGAAAGGCAGTCTGCGTCTCTGTTCTCGCATCCTTTGCGGTGTGTTATTGTGTAATCGAATTCGGACTGTTTTAAGCTCCACCTTATTAATCTTCCTGAGTTTTTAATGCTTTTGAACCAACACAACGCGCTATGATCTGTTATTATCTTTATTTTTCTGCCCCAAATATAGTGCCTCAAATATTCTAAACAGTATATTACTGCCAAGCCTTCCAGTTCGGATAAGGTGTAATTTTTCTCATTCTTGTTTAAGCTTCGACTGACGTATGCTATTGGGTGCGGTACTCCCTCGTTGTCTTCTTGCAATAATACTCCCCCAATTCCTATAGTACACGCGTCTACATGTAGAATGGTGTCCTTGTTTGAGTTGAAATGATGTAATACTGGTGAGGATAATAGTTTCTCTTTCAATAGGTTAAATGCTTCCTCTTGCTCGTGTCCCCAATAATACTTTATGTCTTTCCTTGTTAGTTCGTGTAGTGGGCGGGCTATTTTTGAGTAATTTTTGATAAATTTTCTATAAAAATTTGTCATCTTCAAAAATGATTGTACGTCTTTCACTTTTTTCGGTTGTGGGAAGAGCGATATTGCCTCTAAATTTGACTCATCCGGCTGTATGCCTATCGTGTTTACTTTGTGGCCTAGTATCTTTAGTTCTGTTTGCAAATATTCGCATTTGCTCGGTTTTAGTGTAAGTCCGGCTTCTCTTAGCCTCTGAAAGACTGCTTTTAATTTTCTGAGATGCTCTTCTGGTGTTTTTGAGAAAATTATTATGTCATCTAAATAAATTAATACATCTGTCCATTTCATTCCTTCAAACACTTTGTCAGCTAGAGACTGGAATGTGTTGGGTGCTGTACAGAGACCAAACGGCAATATTTCAAATCTGTATGATTTAAGTCCTTGTGCTACAAATGCGGTGTAGTCTTTGCTGGCCTCGTCTAGTTCTACTTGCCAGTATCCACTAAAAAGGTCGAGGGTTGTAAATAAGGTGCTACCTCCTAACTATGACATTATGTAGTCGATGTTCGGAATGGGGTAGTTGCTTCGCTTTGTAACGGAGTTTAACTTTCTGTAATCGACACAAAATCTTGTACTGCCATCTTTCTTTCTCACTAGTACTATCGGTGATGCCCATGGTGAATGGCATGGCGTGATAATTTTATTTTGCTCTATTTCTTTTATTTGTTCCGCTATTATCTCTCGTTCTTTTTGACTGACTCTATATGGTTGGCTTTTGATAGGCGTTTCGTCGTTCAGCTCTATTTTATGTTTCACTAATTTTGTGCGGCCCATATCCTTTGTAGTTTTCGCAAATACGTCTTTGTATTCATTTAATAGTTTCAGTAGTTCTCGTTTCACTTTTCCGTCACTAAGGTGTTCTATTTCGTGGTCTGCTTCTTGGATTTCGCTATTTTGCTCTTCGTTTTCTTCCAAGTAGAGTAGCATTGTCTTATCGTTTTCTTGTACCCTTTCCTTCATGATATAGCCCAGGGTTGTGCATTTATTTAACATTGTCGGTAGTGGGCTCCTCGATTTAATGTTTATCATAGTTCTTAGTAGAATATGTCCTCTTTAGGTATAAATTCAGTGATGTTTATACTGCGGGGGTCATGTTTCTCTGTGGCGTCTATTTTTAACTCGACGGCGATTTCCTTTCTGGGTTGAATAATATAATTTGCTGCCAATCGCAGTTTTGCGATGATACCTGAATCGTTTTTGGTACTTTCAGTTTCTGGCATGTCCCATTTTTCCCCAATTTCCGGTGTTTCGTTCTTCAAAGTTTTTGATCTTCGGATCATATCTGCTAGCTCTCTCTCGTCAATTTCGTTTTGCTCTATATCCTTGTCTCTGTTGGTCCTCCTTTTCTGTTTCTGCTCTTTTTTTGGGTTCCAGGTGCACACTAATATCTCGATGTCTGTCTCTGCAAAAATGTATTTTACCATTTCTGTCACTATGTCCCATTGAAGCTTGTCTAGGCCGCAACCTAATCTTGGTATCGCCAGCTTTTTCTGTTGATTAGTCTGTAAGTGGTTCTTTAGTTCGCAAAGAGATTTATAGAGGTGTTCGGAATTTGGTTTGTGGTGTGGTTGTTCTTTAGTTACCAGGTAGTACAATAATCTGCCTTTACTTTTAAGAAATGCTAATCCTCTCGTCTCTTCTTTTTGTGCACGTAGGAGTGTAACGTTTCCAAATCTTTCTTTAAATTCCCTTGCGATACCTCTATTCATAGCCAAGGTACGGTCTACACAATGGCACAACGCGTAGTCCTCTCCTGTCGAAAAAATATCGATTTCTCGTTCTTCTATGACCTTTGAACTACTGAGTTTTTGCTTTTTAAATTTTTCCCAAAATAAAGGGTACTGTGGGTTTGTGGGCTTTTTCCTTTCTATCTTCTTTTCCATTTTATTTTCATTTCTCTTGTTTGTCATCTCGTTGAAGTTATTCGTAATTGATCTCTGGCATTCTTCGTAGTACATTTGTTTATAGTTTAATCCATGTGGTTTGCAATTATAGGTTTCTTCATGTATCAACCCTACTTGATTTCTGCGTGTATGTAGCTCCAACTTTGCTAATTTTATTTCCTGCTTTCCTTGCTGTGTAGTTACAGTCAGCTTGTTGGTACCTAGATCTATGTTAGCTTTCACTGAATTCAAGAATTCCATTCCTAAGATTAACGGGTATGGGGAGTTTTCGATCACTCTTGCCTCGCATCTAGTTTGGACTGCTCCGATTTCCAATGTAAAGTTTGACTTTCCTAGTACTGGTATGCGATGGCCTCCGGCTGATATCAAATGTCCCATATTCCTGTTGCGGTTTATGTTATGCGTTATGTCCTTTCTTATAACATTTTTCACACTTCCTGTATCTACAATCGCTTGCGCGTTCCTTCTATTATTTACTCTTACATCTAGCAATAATGTAGTCAGTTCTGTAGTTTGTCTTTCGCTTCTGGCCCCATTTATCAAGGCGATCTGGGGAAACTTTAGTTTCGTCGCCCTGACCCATTTGGGCAGGCTGCTGCATAATGCCCTATTCCATTGCATGTATAACATCTTGGTCGATTGTCTCTAGTTCTTGTGTTAGGTAGTGTACTACTGCGCTCAAAAGTAGTCATTCTTGGCCCGTCGTATCTGTTATCTCTCATTTCATGTCTCTCTGGGGCCCTGTCACGTATGTTTTCTTGAGCCCTTTTGTCATATCTGCCTCTTCTATCCTCCTGTGGTGGTTTAAATTGATTACCGCTCGACTCTATCGTGTAGGACTCATTTCTTTTTCTCGGGTAATACTCTTGTCGTACGTTTGTCCTTCTGAAGTCCCTCGGTGGTCTAAAATTTTCCTCTCTTTCCATGTAGTCTGTTTGCCCTCTGTCTTCCTCATTAAATTGTACTCTCTGGCTTCTTGTCCTACTATCTTGTAGTGGTATACCATCGATAGTCCTCGTAATCTGTTTTGCTTCTTCTAAGGTTCTTGGTCTTCTATTCGGGTTCGTAAAATAATAATACTCCGTTGCCGCTTGCTCGGAAAGTCCATTCTGAAAATAGTCTAATGCTGTTAATATAAATCTAATATCTCGTAGTAATACTCCAGTGTTTTCTCTGTTGGGCCCTGCCTGCGACTTTCTAGCCTTTTTTTGGCATCCCATTTAGAGTTTTTTCCACCCCACTCTTTCACAAATGCGGCTTTTAAGTCGTCCCATGTGTCGTCTTTATTTTCTTCTTCTCGCGCGTACATTTTGTACCATGTGGCTGCGGCTCCCATCAAAAATGTCCCAAAATAAAATATTTTCAGCTTGTTTGGCCAGGCGTTTGCGGTTGCGCATCTCTCAAACTTGTTGATAAAACTATCTCCCGACTGTGTGCTTGGGTTGAATGTTTCTGGATTTAGGAAACTTGGAAGTGCCGGCACTGTGCCCTGTGGTGCTGATTGGCACTTTCCTAACGTAGCGTCCATCTCGCTTTTACCTATAAATACTTTCTCGTCCTCTGATTCTGAACTCTCTCTGTGGGTGTCGATTAATCTGCTCGTTTTTCTCTTATCGTTTTCTTCTTGATTTGTGTCTGTTGGTAGTTTTACAATCTCTACTACTGTCTTCTCTCCCTCTAGAATACTTAGATCGTTCGCTATGTTTTCCTCCTCTATCTCTTGTTCGTTCTGTTTATCTTTTGTTTCCAGTTGATTTGACAGGGATCTCGTTATTCTTCTTGGTGTGTCTACGTTTGGGGTACTAGTGGACTCTTTTCTAGTGTCTAGGTGATTTTTTATCGTCGCTGTATCAAATAAAAATTCAGTGTTTTCTCCCGGCGGGGTTCTCGACAATTTTGGCGTTCGCTTGAACGCGGTTTCTTCTATTTTCGTCGGTGTTAGTTATTTTCAAATTAAAATTTTTTGTCATTGAATTAATTGTGAGTATCCGTATAGTAAATCCAAAAATATATAAGCGTGTTATGGTACTAAAGAAATATCAACTTGCAAGACATCAGAAAACAAAAAAAAAATCAAAATGGCGAGTTCTTGTAAAACTCTTAAAATTTGCAAGTAAATTAGCGGTTAGGTCCCTTTCAAAATTACTCGGTCCTTTTAAAATTACTGTCGAATAACGGAAAACACAAATTTACAACTGGATATTTGTACCTTTTGCCCTAAAATGCTCCGAGAGGACAAACACTGCTTTAAACAAAAGTTACTTGGTGGTTTAAGAAGCAACGCTCTGTATACTAGCTTAGTTCAAAATGGAAAACAAAAAAAAATAAATTTATCAAAATTCTCGTCGTGTCAAACGAAATTAGTTTACACTTATATTAATTTGAAAGTCTCAAGAAAATTTAGAAAAAAATAATATTTTACTTGCAAAATGTTTAAAACAACGAGACCTTCAGTTATACTTCATTTACATAAAATCAAATCAAAAGCAAAATGTATCGAAATATCGCGCTCTTTACCACACTAAAATTTTCTTTCTAAATTCGTTTTCAGAAACAATGGTGTTCCTTCCTACTACTTTACTGATGACATTGCGCAATTTTTTATAATAATTACTGGTACGCTTTTCAATAAAAAATATTCCTATCCCTGCAAAGCTAAGTTATCTAGCTGACGCCCTACAACCAATAAAAATATTCTATTCTCCTATATTATATAAAAAAAAAGTACTAAAGCGAGACGACACCTCTCTATAGGATTCCAAGAATTTTCTTTAGAACTCGTGATTGTTCAATACCCAAATTCTAAGTGGAGTATGATTACTCTGTTCTTAGTAGTTTTTCGCAATAACTAAAACAATAGGCCTGCCTCAAAAGAAAAAAAAAATAAATTACCACCTTTTACGACTTTTAAAAATGTTCGCAAAATTTCTACAAAGAATGTTGACCTGAGGAAATCTGACCTAATTAAATTATAAGACAGTCGTTCATAGAAGTTACTTGACCCTGGTTCGTATTAAATTAATAAAAACACAAATAAAATAACAAGTCAGCATATTTGCCTTCGGTTTGCGCCTCCACCATGTCACGAAATTGATATTGATGACTGGGGGGTTAATTATTTAAAAGATGATGATAGATGGGTTTCAATTTAAACTTCAAAAAATCTGTGCCTTAAAATTACCCTAACTACTTTACTGAAATGACTAATATGAAAAACAAACACCGTACCATACCCGTGGCTTCTCTTTGGACAACAAGGACTTCTAGGACAACTTTCTTCTTTGTACTCGGACGATAACCAATTTTGGAAAACACTTAATTACTCTTCGACGGGTGGTCGTTCGTCTATCTGACGTAACGCCCCCAAAAGGATCAACCCAAACTTCAAAAGAATCTTGGACTCTTGCCTACGTGCAAGCATCCGAGCAAGTCCTCATCGCTAGCCCAAAAATCCTCGAGCTTACTTCTCTTTTCGTCAGCACTTTTTTCCAATACATTGCAACGTTCTTTTCGATGACGTCAATCAGCGGTTCGAAGTACCCAGTTGTTGAACAAATTTACGATCTATGATTTATAAATTTGGGTCAAACATTCCTTGGTTACTAAACCGGTCATCGGCCGACCATTTCTAAGGACGTTGCAATTTTATGTATTCTTGCTTCTTTGTGACAATATCAATATTCCACATAAACCTTATCTAGCTATAAGCGAAGCCAGATCTACCTTCATGGAAACTCAATGCCAAGAAGTGCTACTGAACGAATACCTGTGCCCTAATATTAACTATAACTAACCTATTAGGCCAATGGATGACAACCCACCTTGCGAAGTCCAACTCTTAACACACAAGTTAAACGTTACGACTTGCCGCCCTTTCAAGGTACAAATTAAGGAGCCGCAAGCAATCCAAATCATAGAAGGAAAATGGATGGTCACTGTACCCTCACGCATAGTAAGCACCAGCAGTTGTCAAACCCTTAAGGAAACAACACCCTTATTTGGAAGTTACTTAGTGGAAGTTCCTAAGTCTTGCAAGTTGCAGCTACAATCCTTAACTTTGGAAACTTTCCAACCAAACAAGTTACCCTTTGAAGCAGTGCCGTTACCGCAGCTAAACTTCACTCAAGTACAGAGCCAACAGACTTCAGAGTACAGTCCACCCTCTATGGAACTAGATACCATTAGTCTGGAAGCTACCCTCGACTTGCAGCATAAACTACAGAAACAAAGAGAAGCCATTGAAGATATCTCCAGTAATGTGTATGTAAATCGTGTCAGTGCATGGACAATTGCCCTTTACATTTTGGGCATAATTTGTGCTATATATTTTGCCCAAAGAAAGTGTTTACAATTAAAAAGAAACTCAAAAAAGAAAGAAGAAATTCAAGAAGAAGAAATTTTTTGAAAACGTAAATTTCTTAACAGAGTTTCTTTGCTTATTTGCTTTTGTTGCTTATATAGTTGTTCGCTTAAATTTGCATTTTTATAAATTGTATTGCTAATTATTGTAATAATTTAACCAACTTTAAGTTAACCATAATTAACTGCTGAGACTTCAGTCGCATTATTATAAACAACAAAGTTGCATTTCCCACAGGAACTCTTCGTATAAATGTATTGTTCAAGCTGTAAAATAGTTCAGTTGTATTGTAGCCGCCTTTAGGGCATAATAAATATTTTTTTAAAAAGAATAATCTTCGAACCGTTATTCTAACTGCTGATCTTGTACAGTAGTCATAAAAATATGCGTTTGTCCGATGAGTATGCCGGCTCTTATGAACTTCAAGCAGCTGCTGAAAGACATACAAAGACGGCAAAGTCAATATCGTAAGTTCCTTAAAAAAAGGTTTGCAATGTTCTCTATAAGCTGCTCGAACTGCTTCTAACTGCCTTTTTTTGAAGTCTAAACAACTCAATAATACAAGAGACCCTACCCCACAGGAGAGTTCCGTATGATATATGAGAGTTAAAGAGAGCGTAATAGATGGTCACCAAAGTACTCCTATCAAGCACACAACGCAATCTCCTAATAGTAAATATTGCCGTGGCCAACTTACTGGCCACGTGTGATATATGAGGACCCCACTGTCGACGGTTATACCCAAGATGTTCACCGTAGTATCGCTCCTTACCTGTGGTTTAGTAGAAAATACCATATTCTGGGTCTTGCTTAAATTAAGTTTTAAATTATTCTGAGTGAACCAGGTATTGGCAGAGTTGACCAAAAGTGCCTGTTCCTCTTCTAAGCTGTTCACATTTCTTGCATTACAACCCAGAGAAGTATCATCGCAGTAACAAAAGCAGGCGAAAGGCTCAATATACTGAAACAAGTCATTCATATAGACAACAAATAGGAAAGGACCCAATATGGACCCCTGCGGTACACCCGTGTCTATAGGAAGGGTGGTCGAAATTTCAGCCTCAACCATCACCTTCTGTTTTCTAGCCGTCAAATAGGATTCCATCAGTTTGAGACTATTGCCCTTAATGCCATATTTTGCAAGTTTTTTTTTAATAGTTGATGTGATATACAATCAAAAGCTTTGCTCAGGTCGGACAATGTCAAACCAACCACATTACCCTTCTCCAGTCCTCCGATCACCATCTCAATGACCTTAGAGATGGCTTGAACTGCTGATTTTCCTTGTCGGAAGCCAAATTGGTTCGCATTTAAAAGATTCTCACGGACAAAGTAACACTAGAGCTGATTCTTTAATATTATTTCAAATATCTTTCCAAATATTGGTACAATAGACACTGGTCTATAGTTTTCCCGTAACCTTGGATCTCCCTTTTTAAAGAGAGAACCATGTAACGGTTGAAAACTGTCGCTAGAATTAGTCATGCAAATGCGGATATTTGTCGTTTATTTGGGGCTGAAACGTTTGTTGTTCTGCTCGAGTGTAAAGATTTGAGGTTGTTTATTTACCTTTTTTTTGCTAACCTGTGGAAGGTGGATAGGGTTCACGTTTTGTCTTGTCAGGGGTCTCAGGACTGTGCTGGCAGTAAGTTGCGCCCATTTTCCGTGCCTTTGTTTCAATAAGGGAGATCACAGATTTTATTAAGTTTGGGAAATTAAAACCCCAAAACTTGGAAAATAAATAAACAACTGACTTATTTCAAATGTCGCATTGATTGACTGATATATTGACGGATTTGTTGGGTGAATTGTGTAGATATGGAGGTGACTGCCTATCCGCCTAAGTGCTTCGGTTTCTTGGCCGGAAGTCCGCCATGTTTGAGAGGACTTTGCAAATTCTTTGCTTGCACCTAATAACCCTTTGTTAGCTGTTCGTAAGTCAAACGTTATTTTATGATAATATCACTAGATGAAATGGAAAACATTTGGGACAAATTTTAAGTGGTACATTTTGTTTATTTTCTGAGGAGTAAAAAGGGTAGCGAGAGCAAGTATTTTGGGTGTCGTCCTAAAACGCCTTTCGATAACAATGAGAGTTGTCATTCGTCAATTGTTCGTTGCGCGCTGGCGCTCTCGACCAATATCTTTTCCCCTCCTCCACCTTTTATCTATTGAAAATCGGAATATTGGTGAAGATCTTTCTTTTTGGATCAAGACACGTGGAAGACAACACTCATCTCTTCGTTGCTACTCATTTCGTCGTAAAAGTGTAAATCACTACGTGGGATTTAGTCGATTTGTAGTAGTATTTCAACTTCCCTTAGTTGGTGTTAGTTTTGTGGTCACTCGACCAGTTTTTAGGACATTTTTGGATGAGGGAAGTTGAACCGAATTTCGGGATTGTGCAGCAAGAGGTAAGTTCACGTCGACCATCTTCTTGGTTGAGGGGTTTTCTTTTCCTTCCACTGAGCCTTTTGTATTTTCTTTCTATCAGAGTTTGGGCCTACAAGCAAAGCATTTGTCAAACTATACTACGATCCAGGGCCACATAAGCCAATGTACCACGTGTCAGCAAGGTTAATGTGAGGGCTGAAAGCAGCCACACCACGTGTTTATTTTGTTCTGTTTTTGGAAACCCTCGTGGACGAGGTAATTATTCATTAATTTATCTATGTTTAGAGTTTTATGATTTTTCTTTATTTGTTCGATTTTTCCAATCCAATCTGGGGTCATTACGGGGTTAAATTGTCTGGGTGATTTGTTTCAATTATTGAATAACTTTTGTTTATTTTATTTATTGAATTTAAGTTTACTAAGTCCATTTGATGTAAAGTAGTTCATGAGCAAAATTTTCAAGTCACTTTATTGGTTAACTTGTGTATGTAATCGCTTCACGAAACATACATTTAAAGGAAAAATTGACTAGATCAAGGAACATCCTAGTAAATAATGTCCTTCCTAGGGTGTTTCCAAGGGGGCCTACCGCCACCAATTAGTGTTTCCAAGGGGGCCTACCGCCACCATTAGTCTTTCCAAGGAGGCCAACGGCCACTTTAGTGTTTCCAAGGGGTTTCTGAAGGTTAATCACCACCTTATTGTTCGAAAACCACCACTATTGTGTGTAAGAGGCAGACAGCTACCACCATAATTTTTGGAGGGCCAATAGCCACTACCTTTTGCGTTGTTTTGGACCTAAGGCGTCTAGCCTTTGTGACCATCTGTAATAGCGTCGTGTCAAGCTAAGTAGTAGTATTTAAGTTAACCTGTTTTTATTTATTGTTACGCTTGGTGATCACCACTAGGGAGATATTTTCCAGACAATTGTGATAAGTAGAATTAAGGAAAACCTTTCACTCATTGACTTGAAGTACAATCATCATATTGTACAACATTGATTTCGTTCTTTGATATTATAGGACATAAATTAAACTTGTTACTTTTATTTTCTTTGCAAGTACTATGGGTATTTTGGAAGAGGCTAAAGGGAACTGATCAGCTACCTAACAGCGTAGGATTTTTCCAATTTAATTGATTAAAATTGGTGACGCCCCGAACTCACTTTACCGGCCGGTTTTGTAGCACTTTTTGTTCTTAAGCTGATACTTTTCCCTGAGCACTTTTTGAATATTCTAAGATACCTTAACTGAGATTAAAGTGTTACAACCACTCTACTAAGTTTCCACAAGTCCGGAAAGACCCCTTCACTTATACATGTATTGTAAAGAATTGTCAGAGGCACCACCAACTGATATAACAATTCTTTTACTATTTTTGCGTGACCATCAAAAGATCCAGTACTTTTAAAAGCATATATTGCCTCGTGAACATCCTTATCAGCAATAGGCTGCTTCCGGGATAGAATCAATTATGGCGTTCTGCATATTTACATCTACGTGTAGCAACTGTAAAGTCTGCTGCGCGACTCCTGAAAAGTAATAATTGAAGGCATCAGGCGAAATTTTCCCATATTTATTATCCATTGAAAGGTTTTCTCGCTCATAATTCACAAGAGTCCATATATTCTTGGTTCTTCGATTAGATGTTCCAATAAAAGTGCAATATGCTTGTCTCTTTGCCGTCCCAATATTTCGTCTATAGACCTTCAGCAGGTTTGTATACATATTCATATAAGACTCTTCCCGAGTAGAGTCCCTAAGAAGTTTAACCGTCGACAGCAACTGCCTTTGATTCTTGAGATCATCGTTAAACCACTTAACTGCTGGTCTACCGCCATGAACATTTTTCAAAGGGAATTTCTTCTGAATCAAATTTTGACAGTTAAATGTTAAAAAGTTAGCCATATGCTCAACATTCTCCGATAAGAGAAAAGGCGACCAATCTAGGTCCTCAAAAGCAGTTTTTAGCATCCCAAGACCCTCCACGCTTAACTTTCTATATTTTTTCAACATAGACACACTGGACATATTCACACTTACCTGGATTACTTGGCCATAGTGATCCGATTGACCAGGATAACAAACTCTGCTATAATAATTAGACTTTTGTAAATTTGTTAAAATATTATCGATACAGGAACTAGAACCATTTTGTACTCTTGTGTATTCAGAAATGGTGGCCTCTATCCCATAGCTGTGTACAATATTGCTCAACCTTCTAATGGCCTCGCCGTTGCCCAGAAAATCAATATTAAAATCACCCAAGATTAAAACTCTCTGACAATTTGCCAATACATCAAACAGCAAACAATCCAACATTTCTAAGAATATGTCCTTACAGTCCCTTGAACTTGAACGATAAAGTGTTAAAAATAAAATTTTTGACGGTAAAATTTCTATTGCCCAAAATTCAGCATGCAGCTCCCGGCAATATTTATCAACATTTACGACCCTAAAACTCAACTCCTGTCTAACAAAGATACAAACACCACCCCTATCATAAGCTTTTCTACAAAATGAAGCGGCTAGCTTAAAATTACAAACATTAACACAGTTTAAAATATTTTGCTTACACCAATGCTCACTAATACATAAAATATCCAAGTTTTCCTCATCAGCATAAATTGATAAATCGTCAATTTTATTTGTCAAATATTGAATATTCCAATGGAAGATACTGCCCACACTCCCGTCTCCCAGAAGTGAGAAAACTCCCAAAACAGAAGGACCCAATCTGAAGACATGAAAACAAAACAAAGAAGGCGCTGCTTTTAGCTTGTTATTAGTGCCAGTTTCCACCAGAGTGTGATGCTTTTTAGCTGTGCTCTTTTGGGTTGTTTGAATTCTCCAGTTGTCATTGTTTAAATTCTTATCAGCGACAGCAAGCCCGCTCATAACACCATCATTCTCATTGGTCCTCGCTTCATTGGGAAAATCAGTGCGATCAATATTGCGGGATATTTGCGATGGTCGCGCTGCAGCCTTCAATAGACGAGACGTACAGTCCACAGATCATCAAGAAAAGAAAGATGCCCAGAAGGATTGGCAGCATTGGAAACATGCTACACTAGCGGTGCCACGGGGATCGGCAAGAAACTTCTGACCAATGATATTGACAATATGTCATCTTTCATTTAATTTGAAGGCTGATAGACCAACAGCTACGTTGGGCCATTGTTGGGCAAACGGCAAAACGGTTCTTACCTTATCAAACTTGCAAAACGAAAACGACCAAAAATTAGTTAAATATATAATTAAAGTTAAATAATATGTATCAATCAGTTTAGATCAGATCAGCTGAAAAGGCACTGTAAGTAGAATAATATATCTGATTATGTATTATTATGTACGTATTTATGTTAATGTTAAAGTTTTTAGGTGAGTTTACAAGAAGCAAACTGAAGGCTAGCTAGCCTAAGGGCTAAGGGGTAGAGTTTCGGTCCTTGAGCCTCTTGGCTATAGAGACACTGTACTGTAAGTACCATTTTTGATTTTATAGATAACAGATTATTCAGGGTATTGGTCCTGAGGAAAGCTCAAGAGAAAGTTCATATTTTAGTGCATACCAAACTTTTGGAATTTATTTGATTCCTTCTTCAGGGAAACATTGTTTAACGAAAAAATCTCAACGCCAACTAAATTATTTAGAACTATCCTAAAATGGCAACAAATAAAACATTTTGTGGGACTGGGAGGATGTAGTGACAATGAGGGCTTGCATTTGCAATCTAAGATTGCTTTGCTTTAAATGTAAAATGTTTGAAGTAAAGGTAGCTCATATATTATTAGTTTAATTCCAATCTCAGGCCATTGTTTTGTTTGTTTGTTGCAGTTGTGGGTTGTGGTTTTTTGAGAAACTGAAAAAATATAGAATTAAATAAATTCCTGAAGCTCAGTATGTTTTACAGTTTATACTTTCTCCCAAGTGCTTCTCCAGACTGATATCCTAACAATTCTCTCCTTCTTACTAGTTGGTCAAGACTACTTTTCTTATCTTCGATTGTATATATATGTATATAAGTAGATAAATTGAATGGTAATGTTAATATTTTTTTAAATAGCAGCTGTGTGGAATATCAACCTATACACCTACTTGGTGTCAGTGGTTAAAAAGGGCCTTGGCTTCCTTGATACATTTATGATGGTACATAATGTTTGGAAATGATAACAAGCAGAGGATGCAGCAAGGTTTTGGATCTCCACAATTGAAAACCTGAAAGCATCAGAAGATGTCTTATGAGGCAAGTGGTATATCAATTTTCTGCTAACAAGCACTTCAAGGTTATATATATCATGTAGTTAGTTTTGTAAATAATTGAAATACTATACCATCAGGTGATATTTATGTGATATTTTGGTTGTTTTCTTAGGTAGCATAAGTTAGCAAAAATTTACATTTAGATAGAGAAACTCATAAAAGTGTGCTATAGCTATGACATCAAGGGCATCATATTTCAAATACAAATGTTCTGTGCCATCATGCACTAGTGCATATTCTCCAAATAACTCTGAAAATAAACATTTTTTCTCTTTGCCACGAAATGAAATTCAAAAAAGAAATTGGATCTGTTGGCTTAACAATTTATCCACTAAATTGATTCTTCAGTAGACAAAATTGATTGTAATAAATGCAAAAAGATTTACATATGCCAGGACCATTTTCTTGATAAATGTTTTGTGAGTACAGAGAAAAAAAGACTTCACCAGCTGTCAGTGCCATCTGTATGTAATGGTAAAGAAAAAATTCATTTAACGAACTCTGAAATTCAAGATCATGATTATTTTATTAATATACAGTCATTATCAACATCTACTTCATCAATAGATGTATTCAATAGTTCTGGCACAGTTTCTAGGAAAAGGCATTTTAAAAGTATTGTTGATATAGTTGACCTTGATCACAGTTATTTCAAAAAACCAAAAATTTCAAATAATACCATCAGTAGCACTGCACTCCCTTCAACGTCATTTAATGGTAACATAAAACAAAGTGGAATTTTAAAACAAATTGGTATCAAAAGCAAATGTGAATTAACACCAAGAAAAAATAAACTTTATACCGGGTGTCCAGCAGAACCCTGGACATAGGAGATTAACATGGGAAATCGGTTTTTATTTTTTTGCGCCTGTACGGTTGATTTGATTGAAAAACTTTTAAGAGTAAAGTTGTAGAGTTTATAGTCAGTTATCATCCTGTAATTTTTTCAATACCACAGTTTTGGCTATTTTTTGGAAAAACGCCTCGAAAAGTGCAAAAATTTGAATTTGGCGCGTCACTCCCACCATGCATGTACAGTCTCGCCAACATAATAATTTCTTATGTCAGACTCGGAGCCGATTTTCCTTTCTTATTTATTTTGAGGGACTATCATGTAGTAATTAACGTGATTATGCAGAGAAAATTAACTGAAAACCTGACGATAATGTTCTTAAATTATAGGTAAGTAAAAGTTACGTTTATAATTATCATTCCAATTTGTGTATGGCTGGTTGTCTAATTCATTTTAGTTTAGCAATACGACAACCACGATGACATGACAATTTGTCTCTTGTCACCAATTAAGGGTGTTCGTTGTTGTTGTTATTGAGGTGAATTCATCTATCTCCAAATGTTTTACTTCAAAAGTGTCTATTTTGCAGTGCTGTGTGACGCGAGGCCCCATCCTGCATGTAAAAAACCTTTGCTAAGTGCTGGACTCTTCTATGACAGACAAAATCTCATTGGAAAACCAAATACAGCGCGCCCCAAAATGCCAATCCACACATTGACAACTTCTCGACGTTGGTCTCGGTTGTCCTGCACTGTATGTGGATTTTAGAGAGTCCAAACTCATTCATTTTGTTGATTTGAGGGACCCATTAATCCAAATTAACATTCATTGGTGGAACAAATGTTTATAGCAAATAAGCAAGACCAGTAAGCAGATAGCGATGGATGTTTGATCTGCTAAGACCAGTTTCTTTCATGTTTTATCTATGTATCTGGAGACTATAGTGCCTGTGAAAAAAACTCTTTTCAGTGACAACAAATCTTGCCAAACTGGCCACAAACAACTTGAAAAACTGGCCAAAAATTGGTTTCATTCCAATCGATTGCTGCTGAATGCAGGACACAGAGGATGGTGTTTGCATTCAGGGAGACTGGAACCGTAAATGACCACGTATCCCAGGTTAAATTTCTTGGGGTTCTTATGGATGAGAGTGCCAAATGGGATTTACACACTGATAACTTGGCTTCAAGACTCAATACAAGTTTGTACCTGCTACGTCAGCTTTCAGATAGGATATCTCGTACGGTACTTAGATCAGCTTACTTTGCATCTTCTCATGCATGGCTCTCTTATGCTGTAGTTGTTTGGGACCACGCCTCGGGGGCTAAGCGTTTGTTCGGGCTTCAGCGAAGAGCGGTCAGATTGTTGGCTGGCCTGGGCTATAGGGATGACTGCAGAGCTCACTTCAGAGAGCTAGGCATACTAACCCTGCCCTCCATGTTTATATTGGAGAATTTGCTGTTTGTGAAAAATAACATGTATCTGTTTTCTGCTCACGAGGACATGCATGCTTACCTTACTAGAGGCCGAAAAAGTTTAATAACCTCATATTGTCGTTTGAGAAGGTGCCAGAATGGTCCTGGCTACTGGGCGGAAAAATATTTCAACTGCCCATAAAAATTAAAGCGTTGACAGTGGATAGTTTCTGAAAGGAAATTAAGCAAATTTTAATGGTAAATGTTTTTTATTGTGATGATGAGTATTTTAAATATTTTAATCAAAATTATTAATTTTTTTTTCTTCTCTCTGTATAGTCTATTTTAGGATGTTGACTGTAAGCATTTAGTATTAAGTAAATAATGGCATCTGGACTGAATTTATTTAAATTTAATTTGTAGACTATTCTATTTTTGAGGTATGTACATTGCTGTTTTGGTGATTGTAAACATGAATAAATTTGAATTGAATCTTAATAAAGGTGATAGTGTTTTTATAGGAATAATTGTTGTTATCTGTGTTAATACCTAAATTTATGTTACATTTCTTTTTCATGTCCACTTGTTAATTTCTTCTGTTAAGAAATTTATGTATAGATTGATTATGGAAATATACTTATTTTGGTACTTGTTGCATCCACTTTTTCACACACAATTTCCCCAAAATAAAAATGTAATGTATACAGAAACCTTGTATTTATTGATATTAAAAGTAAGGAAATTAGGAACCATTTTGTTGATACAGTGTAAAATTTTATTTTTATTATTTCTTATTTAAATGTTTCATTAGTTATGAATTTTGAGGAGAGAAAACTTGTTTTAAAAGAATACTGGGCTGGTAATTCCTGTGCTCAAATTCGAGACAACATTGTTACATTGTTTCCTGAACAACCAATACCAGCATGCAGTTCACTTCAGGCGGTGGTTGCTTGTTTTGAGGAAACTGGGAGTATTAAGCCGATACATTCCTGTGAGCAAAAGCGACGACTTCAAGCTGGTGCGGCTCCAGAGGATGAAAATGTGGCAAAACTTGTTGTTCTTGCTACAGTAAACGATGATCCTTCCAAGAGTATTCGACAGACTGGCCAAGAAACTGGACTTAGTAGATCGACCATCCATAATTATCTGCAAAAAGAAGGTTTTGAAAGCTACAAACAAGAGAACCATCAACAACTCGTACTGACCCACATTTTCCCCCCAATGGAGTTTTGTGAAATCCTAACCGAAAAAATTATTGCAGCCCCAAGATTTGTTAGAAACATTTGTTTCACGGATGAATGCTAATTTGGATTGACTGGCTCTTCAAATTAACAAAATGATCGGATTTGGGCACTCCAAAACCCACATATAATGCATGACAATCGGGACCAACATCGAGCAACTGTAACGTGTGAATCGGCATTTTGGGGCGCCATGTTATAGGTCCATTTTTCATTGATTGCAGTTTGAACGCCAACAAATCTGGTAATATGTTTCGCAATGACATTTTGCCTGCTGTAGAAGCCATCCAGCCATTAGAACGGGTTTTTTACATGCAAGATGGGGCGTCACACCATCCTCTGTGTCTTGCATTTAGCAGCAATCGATTGGAATGAAACCAATTTTTGGCCAGTTTTTCAAGTTGTTTGTGGCCAGTTTGGCAAGATTTGTTGTCACTGAAAAGAGTTTTTTTCACAGGCACTATAGTCTCCAGATACATAGATAAAACATGAAAGAAACTGGTCTTAACAGATCAAACATCCATCGCTATCTGCTTACTGGTCTTGCTTATTTGCTATAAACATTTGTTCCACCAATGAATTTTAATTTGGATTAATGGGTCCCTCAAATCAACAAAATGAATGAGTTTGGACTCTCTAAAATCCACATACAGTGCAGGACAACCGAGACCAACGTCGAGAAGTTGTCAATGTGTGGATTGGTATTTTGGGGCGCCCTGTATTTGGTTTTCCAATGAGATTTTGTCTGTCATAGAAGAGTCCAGCACTTAGCAAAGGTTTTTTACATGCAGGATGGGGCCTCGCGTCACACAGCACTGCAAAATAGACACTTTTGAAGTAAAACATTTGGATATAGATGAATTCACCTCAATAACAACAACAACAACGAACACCCTTAATTGGTGACAAGAGACAAATTGTCATGTCATCGTGGTTGTCGTATTGCTAAAATAAAATGAATTAGACAACCAGCCATACACAAATTGGAATGATTTTCCTTTTACTAATTATGATAATTATAAACGTAACTTTTACTTACCTATAATTTAAGAACATTATCGTCAGATTGTCAGTTAATTTTCTCTGCATAATCACGTTAATTACTACATGATAGTCTCTCAAAATAAATAAGAAGGGAAAATCGGCTCTGAGTCTGACATAAGAAATTATTATGTTGGCGACACTGCACACGCATGGTGGGGGTGACGCGCCAAATTCAAATTTTTGCACTTTTCGAGGCGTTTTTCCAAAAAATAGCCAAAACTGTGGTATTGAAAAAATTACAGGATGATAGCTGACCATAAACTCTACAACTTTACTCTTAAAAGTTTTTCAAACAAATCAACCGTACAGGCGCAAAAAAATAAAAACCGATTTCCCATGTTAATCTCCTATGTCCAGGGTTCTGCTGGACACCCGGTATGAGTTATCGCAATAAGGAAAGCAAGATCTGTAAACTACGTAGATAATTATTTAAAAGTCAGACAGTTTCAAAAAAAGTTAAGACACTAGCAACAAGTCATGTGTTAGGGGAAATAGAAAAACATTTTACAACAGGGGGTGCTCATCTATTAAAATCACAGTTTACAAATATGAAACGCAAGAAATGTAGTTGGACATTTCAAAATAAAGTTTTTGCTCTTGCATTATATAAACGAGGTCCAAGATGCTATAGATTTTTGAGATCGTTTCTAAAATTGCCTTCCAAATCAACAATTACAAACCTTATGAGAAAAATGCCTTGCAACACTGGTTTGAACAATCATATTTTAGAAAAAATAAAAACCAGAATTTAAAAAATGCAACCGATGGATTCTTACTGCTCTTTAATTTTTGATGATATTTCTTTAACAACAGGTTTAACTTATTCATCAGGCACTGACAGTATTGTAGGTTATGAAGATCTTGGACCTAGTAAGAAAACTAACTCTTTAGCCAATCATGCTTTGGTTTTTATGATAAATTCTTTGTTTTCTGGGTGGAAACAACCTATTGCATATTACTTTACCAAGGATACTATTTCTGCTGTTGAACTCAAGAATACTATAATTGAAATTATAACTAAGGTGCAGGGCATTGGAATTAATATTATCAGTACAGTTTGCGATCAAGGGCCTACTAACCTACGAGCATTAAAATTATTAAAAAACGACTTAAGAAAACCCTATTTTTTTGTAAATAACAAACTCATTGCAACATTGTACGATTATTGCCATTTGCTAAAATCAACAAGAAATGCTTTGTTTAAATACGATATTATTTTTAACAGTTCAAAAAACGCTAGTTTTAAATATATTATAAATGCTTACCATCACGATAAAACCCGTCGTTTTCAAACTATCCGCAAAATAAAGGCATGTTATTTAGAAATTAATAGGTATCCATTGTTAAAAATGAAAGTTTCCATAGCAGCCAAAGCACTAATCATGTTCTCGCATCAATGGCTGCTGCCATTGAAACGATGGTAAGTACTGCTCAATATGAAGGCGTTCCTGCCGAAGCAATCCACACAGCTGAATTTATAGAAAATATTAATAATTTATTTGATTCCTTCAATTCAAATGGAATAAGTAAAAAATATCGAAGATCACAACCTCCTTTAAGATCAGGTCTTACTAGTAAAAGTCGACATTTCCTATTCTGGAAGCAGATGCATTCATTCATTAGTTCATGGAAATTTCTAGAGCGTTCCACGGGCAAGATGAAAACTAGGATGCCCTTTAAACAGGGGTGGCTTAATAATTTACAGGCAATTCGATATATATGGTCAACATGTCAAAGTGTGGGATTTAAGTATTTAAGGACACGTTTATTAAGCCAGGATCCAATAGAAAATTTATTTTCACAAATTCGACAATATGGAGGAGCCCATACAAATCCATCATGCTTTCAATTTATTTCTGCCCTGTATACGGCCACATTAAATAATTTAATGTCAATTCGGTCTTCCAGAAAAAATTGTGAAGATGATGATGGTTGCCTCCTATATAACTTACAAGATTTTTTCGAAAATGTGATTAGCGAAACAAATCTTCCAATTGCTGACAATGAGCTCAAAACCATTTATCCCCCAAACTTCCAACCAACTTCCATAGATAACTTTGAATCCCAGGCTTTGGCATATGTAGAGGGATTTGTAATAAAAAAATTAGGCTTCGAAGTGTTGAATGAATGTGAGTTATGTAGACACTCGCTCTTGGTTGATGCACCAGAAAGCCAGCACACTTTTACGAGTTTCAAAGAATATGACAATGACTGTTACAAGACTGAAATATGTAACCAAAGATTTAGTTATATTTATTGCCCACGTCTATGATTTGATATTGATTTCTACTTGAAAACATGTGGCCACATAAACCTTATCGCACATAAATTAAAATCTATTTTAAAAGAAAAAGTAAAATAAGTTAAAATTCGCATTTTAAGACACTAGAGACTTAGGACACTTCACTAGTTACACTAGTAAAGTGTTAAAAGTAATTTACTTTTAAAACTGTTAAAAGTTTAACTTACTTTTAAGTAAGTTGCAATTTACTTAAACATTAATTTTAAATCCTACTAAGACCTTTTTGGTTATCCAAACTAAATTTAGTTATGTTGATGCAGAGGCACACAAATACAATATATTTTTTGTCTTTAACTAATGTAGTCACGTGCCGCACGGAACCCATTGGCTTACATCCAAAGTTTGAAGTGGAATAGTTGGAATATTAAATGATCTCATTTTTGTGTTCATTACGTTTTTTGTGCTCTATGTACGAACATAGTTGTTCCTTATATGTGATATTGCTAATTTTTCTTCAGGTTTGTTCATTAATAACTAGGTATATTTTGTTATTAAAAATTAATTCTTTGAGCTATTATTTGTGATAAGTTCAAACGTATATTTTTATATGACTTTATTTCATGTGATTAATAATTATGTCATAAAGAGCTTTCAATGTATTCTTATTAAAATACCTATTTAATTAAAACATGATTTTTTGTTTTTTACTGATTTTATAAGGGTGGGCCGGCATTATCTAACTTCTTATTCTCATTCGTAAACGCATTCTTAATTTCCATCCATAACACCCCATAGGTACAACAAGCATTGGTTATTACGAATAAAAAAAAAGTTAGATAAACCCGGTTTTAAATTCGGCTTATTTGCGATACTACATATTACCTAATCAATAAAGATGAATGAAGCTGGCGCCATCTAGATATTAGTAGCAGTGGTAACCTTTACGCGCCACCTTAATTTCTGATTCTTTGACATTTCTTGTGATATCTGTCAGATAGTTCTTGCCGATGCCCGTGGCGGCGTTCTCCGTGTTTCCACTTTAAAGACGTACGTTTAACCCTCTTTCTTTAATTAATCCTCTGTGGTACAGTCGGCACCAACAGCGTTCGGCGTCAGATCTTTATTTTGATAAACTACTGATCGATCGGTAAAGCGCTTATCACTATGCTGACCGGGGTCATCGGCCTTCACCTTACTGGTGAAGCCCTGCGACGCCATCCTTCCAAGTGCGGAGTCCGAGCCACCGGTATCGAGCCCCCTTTTTGGTATTGTTATTTGTTTTGATTTGTCACTAGATTTAACCTCAACTTGAAGAGTCTCTCGCAACACGTTTAAAACTTTATCCAAAGAGTTGATAGTTAATTGTTGTTGTTCATTAAGTCTTTTAAGAAAACCTAATTCGCTAGTGGCCAGTTTCAGTTCGTACTTGCCCTCAATACATGCTAATCTACGGCTTACCTGTGGGATTTCGTCCGTATCTACTACCGTAACAATCGAATCGTCCAGACTGTTCTCCTCCATTTCTTCGGCTCTCCACTTCTCCTCCAGGTATCTCAACACGCTGTCACTCAGCAACACTCCAAGCCTTTGGCGGGAGTGACGCGCCAAATTCAAATTCTTGCACTTTTCGAGGCGTTTTTCCAAAAAACCCAAAACTGAGGTATTATAACTCAACAAAAGCTCTGCAACTTTACTTTTAAAAGTTTTTCAATCAAATCAACCGTATGTCCAGGGTTCTGCTGGACACCCGGTATACGAAGGTAGAGGCTTCACCTCTTGGGGAATTAATTATTGAAGTCTGGTTTATACTTAAATAACTACTATCAATTACCTTAATTCAAGCTTGAAGCTTTATCTGTAAGTTATTGTCGAAAACATCTAAACGGGACAGAAATACCATCCTGGGCGTTATCCATATTGACCAAGTTTAAAGTTTGTAAATATAATACCAAGGTTTGTGAGCATTCGGCAGTTTTCATTGAACAGGCTAATAGAATTTAAAAGATATAAAATCGACCCACACCACTCTCCAAAATAAATCTGAGCTATATGTACGGGATCTCTTTCCTTCATTCTGTCTAAACCAGAAGTAGAGTTAAATTTTTTGGCGCCCAAAAATTAGAACTTAAACGTACACTTAAATTAGTACTTGTAGAAGCTTGCAAGGGCCAAGGTTTCGCGTTAATTTACGTACTAAATCAAGACACTGTGATAAATTACTTAACTTATGACATAGAATTGACGTAAAATATCATGTATTGGGGGGCATGACCAAGTTCAGATACCTGCATTATCAATTTCGGTAGCTTTCGAAGGTTTTTCCCGAGGTGACAGCAAATAAACTTAGATGGAAAATTAGGATATTGTGAATGAGTAAAATTTACAACTTTATAATTTCCGGAATTGCGTAAGAAGTGTAATTAAACTGACCAATTTGGCTGTTAATTTTCAGGTTGTGAATAAAGCTTAAGTTTTACTGTAAAGAACTATGGTATGAAAACTGTATCGAAATCAATACTAGATGGATGTGTTCTAATCCATTTGCTGATTGCTGTATTCCATCCGATTGCCAATATGCTCTCATAAAAAACAATTATCAAGTACATACATTGATCTATAAGAACGCCTTAATTGTTTGTACAAAAAATACGTTATGAAAATTGCTTCAAGTTCAAAGAAGTACAACTTAGGGAGTGTTCCTTCATTCAAAGTCAATGTGATGTCATATTTAGGCAATGCAAGTATTCCTTAGCTATTAATAACATAAGTACTGTCCTGCCGATCCTCATTTGACAAATTTCTCTTTAAATCTACAAATAAAACATTTAAACGACCCAAGTCTAATCCAAGACGATTTATTAGAGCCAATTAATTTCGAGGCCCTAATACCACAACAAAGCACGCATTATGTGGTAATAGTAAAACTATTACTATTATTGTAATCATTCTTCTAGGTTTACTTAGTATAAGTTTTTGTCAATGTAGAACTCATAAACGCCTTAAGGTCATTCTTTTAAAAACCCTTCAAAATTTAATCAACGAGGACGTTGAAAAAACTTATGGTGAAGGAGTAATATACTTAAACTATGTAAACCGCTGACTACATTTCTGACATTACTGTTTGCATCATATAAAACTGTATGCATTATTATAATCATTAGAATTAAGATCGTGTAAAAGCTTGAACCGGTTCGGTTTTAGTTGTTTACCAAATGTTTTGTATTAATTTTTAAGTTTTGTTCTTATTTTGGCAATAAAGGTTCTTTTTTAAAAGTAACTTCGTAGAGTTCCTCATTTAATTTCAGAAATTCGTCTCTAACCAAGAAGGACTAAACCCAAAAAAGAACAATTTAAATTAATTTTTTTTTAATTCTTACAAGAGTCGTTCCACTTATCCGGCGACACACTGTCTCTAGTGCTTAGTACAGCTCCGTTGATGTCAGAGATAACAAATTAAATCCAAAAACGTCTAGATATGATGCCTCGTTGGGTAAACGTTACCCATGGCCAAAACGTCTTCAATATCCACCAGGCAGTAACTGCTTTAGCTAGAACAGTACGCTATAAGTGCTTTTACAAAATATTGCTTTAAACATAACTAAATAAAGCTTATTCATTAGAGCCGTAATTTTAACTGACTTTATCAAATTTAACACCTTTCGCTTTAGTACAAAGTTAACAAAATAGGCTTATCGTCATGCATATGGAACATGAGCAACTGCGAATTAAGAAGGGACCTAAATTCAGAAAAAACAGTTTTAGTTCGATTCATACTAAAATCTTCGAAAAAACTCCAAAATTGGCTAGATATATGATGCCCCTTGATATATTGATTGACAAAAAATATAATTTTTTTTCTAACAACGGCGAAAGTAGTTACACGGTTAACACCCTGTATATTAAAGCGTAATCGTAATTAGCGACCACTGAGGCGGCCACTCATAGCCAGGCCATGAAGAAAAATCTCTGCCCACTCCAACCCTTCAAGAGCACCGAAATCAACGCAGGGGTTCACGACATATTTGAATTTTAAATGTGACCTAAAATTTTGACGTTTCCGTTTCAATTGTTAACTATAGTATTTAGACTACGCAAATATTTCTTAGCTATTAATAACATAAGTATTGTACTGTCTCAAACTGCGGATCCTCATTTGACAAATTTCTCTTTACGTCGACAAATTTTGATAACCCAGCTCTAATCCAAGACGACTTATTGCAGCCAATTAACTTAGTATAAGTTTTTATCAATGGAGAACTCACAACCTCTCCAAAAACTCATAAACGAAGACGTTGAAAAACTTAGGCTGGAGGAGTAAAGTACCTAAACCAAGTAAACTGCTGAATATTTCTGACGCCACTGTTTTCTTATACAATGTGACCCAACGAAAACTCTCCACCGATGTTTTTTTGCCTTATGATGTTGAAAACACGAAAACGCCCGGACCCGTCAATTTTAATTTCGAAGGGGACATGTTTCTCTGATATTTATAGCTTTTCCACATGAACCCCAAAGCCTAAAAATTTTAAATATAATTTTACCCTAAAAATCTTAAATGGAAGGGGTGTCACGTGATACGTCATTTTAAAGGGCATTCAATTGCCTTTTCAATGCCACCTAACTTTTTAGAATTGAATGGTCTGTTCTTGAGAAAAAGGGTTTTATGCTGTCTTAGGAATTTAACAACACTGATACGGAATGTAAATTTAGAAAATGTTATTGCATTTTTCCTCCCTGCACTTTGATGTTTTGTGGTATAGTAGTTGTGTTTTACTTTTGTACTGTAAAGAATGGTTCTTTCTACGAAGGAATACTATGAAGATTTTGAATGATTTTAGTGACGAAAAAGGAAGTGTCTCGGGCGCCACAGTCTATGGGTTTTATGTGGTACAGTGGGCCACAGAAGAAATGTCTAACGGGTAAGCCTTTAAACAGTGGAGAATGAAGCCCAGGATACGTTGTTTTCTTCTTAGAGGTAAAAGTCACATAGCATTCAGTCCACCAATTGATTCAAAGATTCAGTAGTCAAGATCGATAATTTATTATCACAATATTTCCAACAAGGCATATGAGAAACTCTTGAGCTTTATAATAAATCTACAGAAAGTATAATTCGGAAAGAGAAGGGTACTGAATGGGGCCCTGCTATCAAATGGCTTAACTACTAATTATCCGAACGCTAGTGAGGATATAAAGAGCCGCTTACTCTGGCATTTTGGTTGTAGACATTTGGTATTTTTTCCATGTCGATGCTTATAACTTTTAAACTGCTCATTTGACGGGATTTTCGTTCAAAGGCCGTAGGTACAGAAATGAACGGGCTTTCCAAAAATGTGGTCGATTAGATGGTACGTGCGGGGGGGGGGGGGGGGGGGGAGGAAGCTGACCTGTGGCGCACCAACGTCAAAAATACGGTTTTTTAGGTACCCAAATTTACGATGTCTTTACCGTAGATCCGGGGCTATGTGGGGTATAGGGCTCCCCATGAGTAGATTTCCCCATATATGCAGATGATACATTTTGCAGTCTAATTTCGAGCAAGTTCAACAGGAAAATCTAAATAAATTCGCATAGTTGGGACGGCTTTTTAAATTTTTCTTTGTATTGGTCAAATTCTTGGCCTTCTGGACCCCCTTGGTGTCTAACCACCACCAGTCGTCTGACTGGCCCAATAACGATGGTACCAGGGGAAAGGGCATATTCTTGGCTACTTTTAATCCTACCCGCCAAAGGTGTCACTTTAACACAGAGTGGTCAGAAAAATGTCCATCGAGAATTAAGGAAAAGTGCCCAAAATAGTAAGGTAGTTTTTTGCGATTTTTACGAAAACTATGGAGCGGGCCAGCTTCGGTTGTATATGGGCAACTAGACGACGTGGAGAGAAAAAAAAATCAGTCATTAGTTTTGGTTTAGCTCTTATACCGAGTGAGCCACAAAAGTTGTTCTACGCCGCAATTTTTGCCAATTTTGGTGTACTTTTCTAACATTTCACCTTGTAGATTCGACATTTTCGCAGCAAAAAATCTGAAATAATTCAGGGAGGTAGTACATACATGGGCCTTTAATCGCGCCAAAAATCAAGGGCTTAGCTTTGAATTTGAAATTTTGACGAATTTTAAACTTTAAATTTTAAATTGCCACTTTGAGGTATATTTATCCGGAGACCGTGCATCTAATGCAATGGCTTTCTATCCCAGGGGATATCTTTGAATGTTTTCTTTTTGGGACTTAGGAACAACTTTTAGCTGATGGATTAGCGAAATGGTCTTAATTGAATTTCGAAGACAAAGATGCAGATTTTTTTAAACTTTGGCCAAAAATCCCGAATGGTTCCGAATCACGTCCACCATGGGGTAAATCGGAAGCAATCGGAATTAGGCTCCTTCCACTGAACGTCAACTGACAGCTAAGATTTTTCGAAATGTAAACATTGACTTTAAAGCCTCAGACTAAGGAAAATCGACCGAAAAGCGTGGAAAACTGTGTGGCCGGGAAAAATTTGAACATTTCTAGAAAGATTATTGGCAAAATGCCCGGTCCTCGAGAACGTTTTCACAAAGACTGGTCGATTTGAAAATTTCGTGTCCGGATTTATGTCAAAAAATTCTCCTAAATCAAAGACCCACTTTTTCAGATTTAGAGTTTTAACTCGAATGTAAAATGTAGACTAAATATGACTTTCAATAACCTACCGGCCGTGACGTAAGCGATTAAAAATATCTCTGATATCTTTGAAACGATTAAAGTTAGAAAGTTGAAATACATGTCTTACTACGGCTACATGGTGCCTTGAGACGTGTCGTTCGTTCAGTATACGCCATCACCAAGCTTTTTAAATTACGTTTTAAATTCGAGAAATATAGAAAAGGTTGTATTTAGGATACCATTGATGGTACATGGTTCAAATTTGGACGGTAGGACCTATGGGGGATTCATAAATTGTGATATAGCTGACTCAGCCAGCATAGCTTCAGAAGCTGAGTAACGTTAACATTTAGAGAACTGTTAATGATACATGGTTCAACTTTGGATGTTGGGTGCCCATTGGGGTACTATGAATGGTAATATAGCTGACTATGTAGCTGACGGTAGCTACGTTATAGCTATTTTATGAACCGATGGTGATATCGACTTGAAAATCGAATGGTAGGTTTCCTTTATGTAAATTTCGCTAAAAATTACATTTTTAAAAATCCAAGATGGTCGCCGGGATAAGGCCGAGTCGGCGCCGTCAACATCGCAACTCATATAAGAAATGCATTGGTCTCATGTATTTTAAATGGGAGGAGTATAGAAAAGGTTGTATTTAGGGTACCATTGATGGTATATGGTTCAAATTTGGATAATAGGTACCTATGGGGTTATCATAAATTGTGATATAGCTGACTCAGCTATCATAGCTACAGTAGCAGAATAACGTTAATATTTAGAGAACTGTTAATGATACATGGTTCAACTTTGGACGCTGGGTGCCCATTGGGGTAACATGAATGATAAAATAGCTGACATAACTATGTAGCTGACGGTAGCTAGGTTATAGCTGTTTTATGAACCGATGGTGATATCGACTTGAAAATCGAATGGTAGGCTTCCCTTATGTAATGTAAAAAAATGTTAAAAATAAAATTTGTAAAAATCCAAGATGGCCGCCTGAAATGTTATGGTTTTAAGCCGATATCTCTGGAACGGTTTGAGCTAGAAAGCTGAAATTTGGTATGTTGCTACTTTATGGGACGGGCCAGAGGTCTCTGAGATCTAGAACCTTGCCGCGGGTACCGAAAGTTCTATTATGGAAACTTTTTAGATTTATTGACACTTTTTTGCTACAACTTACTCACCGGTGCTAAAGAGCGCTAAACCAAATATATCCGACGTTTCGACTTTCTGCTTACTATACGCCATCATCAGAGTATTTACTTTTATTACAATTATTGCTTTATAAATGTGCCACGCCCAAACAATCAGTTTTTCGTATATGACTGACAAAATAGCTTTAACGAAGTCTATTGGCCCATTCGACTGGCACTAACTGTTCGATTTTCTCGTTACTAGGTTCCGAAATTTCACTGATTAAATTTCTATTTGATAGGGGTAGAGTGACATTTGCCATTTTATACCAAAGCCATTTATGACAATAGAACAACACTCCCAATTAAGTGTGAGTCGCCTCAAATACTGCTCAAAACGTTAAATACCATATTGCTTAGTTTAATAGCAGTCTTATAAGAAGTGAAAAACTGTTAAAATTTTGTAAAAATTACCTAATGTTTTTATTTGATCGGACATTACGTCAACTAAATAAAAAATCTTGAACGACAAATGAAGCCGGTATTTTGTGGTCGAGAATGCTCTATTCATTGGTGTCAATAGCATCGTTATATCATGTTTAGTTTTTGAATTATATAGATATAAGTATTAAAATGTCAATAAAAAGTGGAAAAATTACGTTTTTGGAGCCATCGTGAAGGGGAAAATATTAGTGAAAATTTCAAAATTACAATTTTTTGACATATTTTGGTCCTCTCTTTCATATGAGACTATTTTTGATAAAATCTATGACAAACGATTTTGGCTGAAAATTTTCACGACCGTCATTCGTTCATCACGACAAAATCATCACGATGTTTATCTTGGAAACGGTAAGGTTTTTCGATATGCATGTTAATATGATGTATGAAGAGGTCATTAAGCGCTATCAGATGCATGTATCAGAAAGAAGCTAGCTTTCACAGTTTTTAAGAAAATTTAAAAAAAATTGCAAAATTTGTACCTTATTTTTGGGCCACCCGTGCTCAGTTGCTGCTCGGCAGAGCTTCGAAAATGCGAAAATGGGCTCTACGTATAGCTCTATTCTTTTTCTTCTTTAGCTCTTCTTATACATTTTACGATAAATCTTCATCGAAACGAGATATTAGCTGTTGAAAGCAGCTATGCACGGTTTTTATCTCAAAATTTAGTTTTTAGGGCCGGTTTGGGAGCCCCATATGTTAACATAGAATTTTCTATATGTGACATATAAATCTACAGTAATCGATTTTATTTGTTACTTCGAGTCGTTTTATAATGAATACGACGTTGATTTCTATTTTAGATAGTATAGGGTGGCTCAAAAATTGATGCAGAAAGCTAATATATGCTATTAATGCAGAAAAGGTCCATAAGCAGTGTGTATTTTACATAGAAAGGGTGGATTATTTACTACGTGGGCAAGGCGGAATCTAATGTTAGATATAGGCGATGAAAGCTTTATTAAAACTCACCAATGAAAGCAATTTTATAATTATGCAAGGAGTTTGGTGCTGGCATATATATGAGTATTTACTGCGAAATAATTCGTTCGCCATTTTATCCACAAATTGTTAAAAAACTAAAATTATTCTACTTTTTTTGGAATTAAAACGCGATATAAGCTGTTGAAGGCTAAAATACACGATTTTTATGTAAAAATTTAGGTTTTTGGGCCAGTTGGGCAGAGTGTCATATGCTTAATATAGAAATATCGACTTCTCCCAAAAAAATCAATAGTGAACGATTTTCTTCGTAGGTTCTAGTAGTCGGATGATAAAAAGGGCATATAATTACCTTTTGGAAAGTATAGAGTGTCCCAAAAAAATTTTGTAACCTAGAACTTTAGGATTTTTTCAAGTAAATCGATGTCAGTTAATTTATTGCGTAAGTTCCAGTAGTTTTATGATAAATAGAGCATTGATTTCTGTTTTAAATAGTATACGGTGTTCCAAATAATGCTGCAACACTTAGCTTTAGTTTTTTTTGTTTACCAATATTTTTTTGTAGGTTTTATTCCATTATTATAAACAGTTAGGAACAATCAAAGCTATAAAACTGAAATTTCAATTGTACATTCGTTTCATCATCACAAACAATATGTCATAAATGGAAACCTTGATATGGGTACTCGTGGTACCATTTTATATCTTTTTATGAATTTTAGCATGTTTTTTACCATTTTTCAAAAGCTGTTATGTTTGCGAATATCAAGTAAAGTATTTCAAACGTTTCGACATTTCAGTTTGAGCTACATCAGAGGAACGTTCGGATATTTCCTAAACTATGGGCGCTCTGCGCGCGTGGTCTTAACCCACAAGACTTCAAAAGCACTTTGCCCACAGCGTTCGGATTTCCTAAACTATGGGCGCTCCGTGCGCGTGGAATAAAAAACAACGCGTCCCAATTATAAGCACACAATTCAAACTAATTCAAGATTTCTGCTGACCAACTTGTTGATACTTGAATAGCCCGTAAATGCTTCGTTACGTTTAAAACCTATGGTGAGAGTTTGAGGAGCCCTACTAATGCCAGGCACCCGTGCAATTGTGTAATGATTATGTGTGGGGATTGCTCTACTACTTGCCAGGTACCCGTATAATGAATGTGGGTGGGGTCCTACTATTGCCAGACACTGTGGTGCATATTTGAATGTCGGTTTAAACAGTTTTCATTACTTTCAACTTTTTAGGGAGCTCTTTACTCGTCAGCTGCTAGCAATGGAATCATAGATAAGAGAATTATATTATTACTATAGATAGGCAACTGGAATGACACCACTCGGGATCCTGGCACACTAGCGTCGCCCAGCGAGTGGGGCTATGAACTAATAATTGGCGAGATTTTTAAATGCCCCTTATTTCTATATAAAATGTGAATTTAAATATTCCGAGAAGTGAGAATTACTAAAAATTATCATGAAAGAGTGCCACATGATAATTTATAGTAATTGACACATTAAATCAATAAAAAACTATTACAATATATATGAAATCCATCTAAGTAAATATATTTTCGGCTTTTATAAAATACATGATTATTATCAATTGATAAAAATAACATTAGAAACAAACTTACGAATAACGAACAAAGCTTACAAAGAAGATAATTGATAATATTGGCTTCTACAAATTTCATTTAAGCAATAATAAGCATTGTATATTACTCCTTATGTAGGCATACACTCCTAGATGTATGTAATTAAACAAATTTTTGCTTAGATCTTAGATTAAAATACACTAAGAATTAATTGAAACGATACACTCCAAATTTTGAATGAACTTTAAAACTGTCTACCTCTAAAGCCACTCAAACGATTTTCGTTGGCGATGCCACTTTGGTAAGATCCATGTATACACTGCTTTAATTGGTTATGTACTCGGTTATATGTTTTGCAGGTTTCCTAATACAGGGTTCAACAATACTTGATGCATTTTTGTAAAAATTTTTGAGCAGATAACTTTGCGGAAAAAATTTCGTAACATTTTTTGCTACGGGAGTATGTGGAGACGCGTCATACCTCGTGAAATGTTTGAGGTTTTTTGGATATTTTGCCTCGTTCCATAGATATTTACTTTTTTCTATAAAAGAGGTATCGTTTAACACTGGGGCTCCAATTTGCCCCATACTACAAATATTAATAAAAATTTTATATGGAATATATAGACTATACATAGGGAAAGCTAGCCGTACTGGCTTAATGGCTATAAAGTTTCTCACATCTACAGTAGCGAACAGAAAGTACATTTTTTTTCAAATATCCAAGTGATAATTGAATGTTCACAATTAAGTGATGTGGAACAAAATGTATGAATGAATTTGGAATTCCGCTTCCTGTTTATTGCAGCTGTTAATGATACCTCGGGGCCTTTTTCTGTCCTTTATATCCTCATTAGCTTAAACAAAAATGGGTTTTTTTCTAAAAGTGTAACG
>OX638303.1:394482-470039 GCA_951812265.1 Taphrorychus bicolor | reverse complement strand
GGTGCAGTTCTTAAATTGTGGTTTTCCTATATAGGCCTCAGCTCCATACCGGCCTGACCATTTGGTGACCAAACGCACATCCACACGATTCCGGATATTTTCCATGGTTTTGCCGAATACTGCATTATTCATTAGTTTAAATAAGTTTTTCTCGAACTCATTTTTAGCACGTTTTCGAAGGTCCGTGTTTAAATTAATGTAGGATTTCAGCCAGGTAGACTGCTTAAATTTCAAAACCCGATGAATTTTCGTTAATCGAAGCCCATTTTCCAATGCCTGCTTTAGGTTTCTATAGTGGATAACATATTTTTCTTTAGAATATAGCGTTGACATTAATTTGCTAGGCTCCCTTGTTGATCAAGGGTGGTTTTCCCGTTTTGGTATTAAAGGGCTCACAACAAAACGGAATATCCTTGTGCAAGTCGTGCAGTTCTTGGGGGTATTCTAAATCTACCTCTAAGATATATCCCTCATCAGCATCGTCTGGCACGTCGAGCACATCAAGATTAGGGTCAACCCACTGGAATGCTCCGTAAGGTAGAGGTTGAGACATACTCCATCCGTACTGATTATTTATGTCAAAATACATCAAATATGACGTCGGTTTTTCAGGATTATAGTTCGCCAAATACTTGTTGTTAGCATGAGCCCTTCGCTTAGCACAAACCTGACTTAGTCCTCCCCTTATACCTTTCTCAACAAATAGAAACATATCTATATCTGTCAGCAGCTCTAGTTCTTGCTTTGTGTGTTTTAGCATCGCGTCCCAGGTGTAACCAGGAAGGGGGGTAAAGTAGTGTGCCGGATCTAATTTATGTGTGGAAAGACAGCTGGCTCGAAATTGTTCAAACACATCAGCTAACAATAAAATGTCAGTTTTCATATATAAATCCACATAATCTTCCAATGTTGTGCAGCCGAAAGTGTCCCAAACCTGTTGAGCTCTTTCATACCTTCTCTTAGGGCATGGGCTTTCTGTCATTCGGTTGTAAAATGCATCGATTGCTGGTAAACAGGGCTCTTCAAAGCGTTCAAAGGAATCTATATAGTCGTAAGGCATTACGCCCTTTTTCGTTAGCAAGTTAAGCCGCTTTTCAGGCAAACAATGAAATTAGCTCTTTAGATTGGGAAATTCTGTTGAATATGAGCTCAGCTCGTCTAGCGACGAACTCATAAATCGAAAGCTGTTAATAAAGCGGAACAGGATGGTAGAATCTTTAAGGTGTTTGGTGAATGAGATGTATTTTTCCTTGTTTATGGGTAGAACATTGACTTTTCCCTCCATTTTGTTGGCGATATCTGCTATTATGAAGTTTGCATCATAATGGGTCAAATTGTGAAATATAACATCTACTGTATGTGTGTCTTTATAGTTTACGTTGCAGCTCTCATGAGAGGCTCCCCTCCAGTTATTGTGAGCAATAAGGTGGTTATGGTCTCGCACCTTCTTATCCTCGACCGTAAAAGGCTGCTCGCAAATATGACAGTGTGTGGATTGTTGAAATTGGACCTCTTCATCAGCTGTCATATCGATGTCAAATGGGCACCAGAAAACAGGCTCAACATATTCAGCCAGTTGACTCATTTCATCTGCATACCACTGCATACAGTCGGCCCCTCGATAGCTCTTATAAAATAATAAGGAATCGTCATAAGAACATTTAAAGTAAAATCCTACGGTCGCTGCTAGATGCTGTCGAGTCCTATTACAGTCCCGGATTGGCTTCAGTACGCTCTCCAGATCAGCATACACTATAAATGGCGCTTTCTCTTTGTTTTTAAAGTTCTCAAACTTCAAAATATTTTTGCCTATTTCAGGCATTTTAATTGCACATTCGTTAAACATTTTGCAGTCTTCTGTATGCTTATTCATTTTTTCTTGGGTCCTAAAGTAACGTAAGCATCGATCACAAACGAATTTACGACCATGTTCTTTACTCAGCTGTTTGGAAACAAGTCTCGATAGGTTCTTAATCCATACATAGTGATATTTGATTGGAGTATTTGTGCCATCCTCGCCATCCTCATATCTATCCTGAACTAGTAACAGGTTGATATGTTTTTCACGTTTATTCTTAGTTAGGTATGTAGGCAAGGTTATGAAGGTATTCTTTCCCTTCTTAAGAATGTTCACGTTAATAGAAACATCATTCTGTTTCTCAAAACTGGGAATTTGCTGCAGTGTCATCGGGAATTGTAGGCCTTTTAATTTTAAGACGCTTGAGTAGTGGGGATATTTGATGACTCGCTGCGCATCTTTCGCTACCGGATATAGGTAATGCTGATACCACAGACCAAGCAAAGCATGCTGCATCGTCATTTTTCACATTTATACAGGCTTCCGTTTTAGTAATAAAGGGGGGTAGATCCACATAAGACGATCCTAGGAGGGGCGTATATTTGTTAATGTTTACCCCTAAATTAACTACGCTTTTTAAAGCCCAGCCACTATCGCGCTCCTGAAACTCCTCAAGTTCCGTCAAAATAGGATGAATAACTTTTTGGTCGAACCAGGCTTTAAGGTCGGTTTTTGCGCGTATGGGGGAATTCGCAGTTGTAAAATACTTATATTCTAACATGAGACTATCCCCCTTCTTGACAGCAAATTCGCCACAAAAAACGGTGTTGACCTTGATTGACTCATCCTTCTTCAAAGCGGTTTGGATGCGTCGTCTAAAGAGAGCTTCGGCGTCTGTTAGAAATAATTGCGGGTCCTTGTGTTTAAGATTTGTTATAACACCAGTTCTGATGCGGGATTCGAACGCTGATGATATATCTTCCCAATGAACACGATGTTTTGCAGTTTCTTTTGTTATAGAAAGTCCGGCTCCACGTTTTTGCATTGTTTTAATTTGAGTGCGAAAACTTTTAATGTGGGTTAAAACGGAAATCAGGTGTTGCTTTTCGCTAACCGACGTTACCTTCTTCAGCGCATGGTTGACTCGCCTGATGTTAATGGCGCATTCCCGCAGCCCCTGTTTGGCTTGAACCTCATCGTAGCGGCCTGAGAGTAAAGTTAATAGTCCAGCGAAATATTTTATGACGTTAGCGTAGAGGCTCATGTTTGCAGACACACCTCACTGGCCGACGACTGCTAAAAGACTGAATCTAAAATCGTTAAAGAAGTATTAATATATTTTTTCTAATTTTGACATATAAAGTGGCACTTTTCAATACTGATGACAGTGACGTAACGTCCTACTTTTCGTAACTAGTTACGAAAAGTAAAATATTTCGTAACTAGTGATGAAAAGTTGATGTCACCACCAGTTGCAGGTTTCGGCTGTGGCACACCGTTGCTATAGTTTTACGATATTAAGTAGATACAAGGTGGTTTAAAAGTAAATATTGAAGTTTAGTAATAATAATTCTCTCTCTAAGTAGGTATTTGTAGTCAAAATTAGAAAAAATCTTGTATGAAACACGTGACGAAAAACCTTTTTTGTGTATCTCATTCAAATTGCGGGAACTCGCTGCGCTCGTCCCGCAAACATTCATTCGTTACACAAAATCGGACTTTTCGTAACTGGTTACATAAATAGCTATTATGGGATCAAGTTATTAGTGACGTCATGGGTTTACCCACCTTTAACTATTTTGCGTGCTTTGGATTTTGAATGATCAGCCAAATTGCGCTCACACCTCACTCGACGGTGGTTGCTGGAAGAGTGGCTCTAAAATCGTTAAAGAAGTATTAAAATATTACTATATTCAAGTTATTATTGACGTTAAGAATTTACACACCTTTAACTAGCTTTCGCACGCAGTCAATGAACTTGTAGTTCTCAGGTTGATGAAGTCCTTTGAATGACGAGATCAAACTGCGCTCCCACCTCACTAGCTGAAGCCTACTAGAAGACTGAATCTAAAATCGTTAAACAAGTATTAAAATATCTTTTAGGATAAGCAAGTTATTTGTGACGTCATGGGGTTACCCACCTGTAATTCTGCTAGCTTGCACCCTTAGTCGATGGAACTGCTCTCTAGGCTGAATTAGATTTCGAACGATCAACCAAAATTGTGTTTACACCTCACTAGCGGCTGGAAGACTGGGTCTAAAATTTGATAAAGAAGAATTAAAATATATGCAAGTTATAAGTGACATCAAGGATTTACACACCTAGCACACGTAGTCAACGACCTGGTAGCTCTCAGGTTGCGAAAGTCCTTTGAACGATGAAACCAAACTGCGCTTCCTCCTCACCAGCTGAAGCCTACTAGAAGACTGAATCTAAAATCATTAAACAAGTATTAAAATATTTTTCTAGGACAAGAAAGTTATTTGTGACGTTATGGGTTTACCCACCTGTAATTCTGGCTCAGGCTGAATTGACCTTTGAACCTTGCGCGACTGGCGTTGCACTAGTCGAAGATCATTCCTATTATTATTAGTGATGTCATGGGATTATACACCTGTAGTCTGAGGTATGTCGGACAACAATCTAAAGGTATGCGACTTGTTGGAGTAATCTATATGAAAAAATAATAGGCTACTTACCTTCCTGGTCTCTTCACCCTCTTTTTTCCCCACGTATTGTAAATGAGTTGAGAAAAAAACTAAAAAATAATCGCTAAAAATTAGTAATGTACTTACTTTCTAGGTCCTCCCCCTCTTTTCCGCGTATTGCTGTAAACTAAAAAATAATCTCTGGAACGTCTGATGCAACGTGAATCTTGCAGTCTAGTTGTGAGCAAAAAAATAGAAAACCCATAATAATCTTGAAATAACTAACTTGGATATATCATACTTACATATTAGACACTATTCCTTCTGCACTCACGTAGGAGTTGACCAGAAAACACAGGCCCGATAAAGTCCGATTTCCCACACGTATCAAAACCTAAAATGCATCGATAAACGCACAAAATTACCGGCTTGCGATTAGACTATGCGTCTTACTGGAAATAAGCACTATCCGTTTGGACCTTATTTTTTTCAAAGTTTTCGGCGCGGAGGACCTTCAGCATTGCTCGCTAGAAACAGGTTTGCTTATACGCTGCTTTTGTTGGCGATATCTTTTAAACAGGATGTTAGGTGAAGCTAAAAATAGCCTGTGCTGATAAGACCCGTGGCTGAGCGTTTCAAGTATGCATTTTTTCGTAATTAATAAGCTGAAAAATCTAGATTTAATTCAAACCGAATTTTTATATTAGTGCCATCTGTTAACTGCACAGCCTAGGTTGAGGGCTACCATATTTTATTAAATTTTTATAGTTCCTAGTTGTGTAGAATATATCTTTTAATTTTTACGAATCAAGATTATAGTTTACTAAGGTAGTAACAGAACAAAAATCATAGTTTCTTTAAATTATTAAAACGAAAAGTTTATAATTCTTACGTTACAAGGTAACCGTATTCAGCGGCCGGCTTATTTTATAAATCCCGCGCTTCAAATGCTTTAGAACCGGGAATTTTCACGCTAGCGAGACGACAGACCGCTGAACGTGCATGTATAGCACATTTTACAGTTGTTCTTTTTAGAACGACAACAATTAACAAATGCGTCTCCACAAATATTTTTTTAACATTTTGTTAATAATTCTTAAACAGCAACTTCACATAGTACCGTGTTCAGCGACTCGCTTATTTTCCGGCTTAGCGCGTGAAAATGCTTTAGGAATAAGTATTACTGATTAAGTTCTCCTGATATTTCTCATTAGGAAATTTCCTACCTAATCGATATCCACTGCCTCATAGTGGGTATAACGCAGGCGACCTTGCCAGAAGGTTCCACTTTAGGGGCAGTAACTACTACCCCGTATGGTTTACTGCAGGCGCCTGGGGAAAAGAGTGCTTTCTTTGTTGCCCGCGAAATTCTCCGCTCGACCGAGTGTGGTCGAGTAGACCCGAGTGGTGGCAGTTCCTACCTAATATAAACAACCTTTTCCGTTCTGCTATCAACTGCCTCGTTAGCCTAGTGGGTATAACGCAGGTCTATGGATGCTAAGGTTGTGGGTTCGATCCTCGACTAGAGCCACAAATATTTTTTATGGCTTCTGAGCAGGAGGGATGGTAGTGACTCCTACCCTTGTGGTTTACTGGTATTCCCCACTTGGTCGGTGTGGCTGAGAAGTGGTGGTGCCGAACATAGCCGAGCGGGCCCGAAAGGACCCGAGCATATTTTTGTGCACGACGACCGAACATAGCCGAGCACGCCCGAAGATACCCGATCGTGGTCAATTTTGACCAGAATGGACCTTAGCGCCCCTTATGGGATTTTACATGGGAAAATGGGCCAAATTGCGCCCGAATTCCTGTTGCTACTCTACTTAATAGGAAGACAAACTGTACAGGGATATCATTTTAAGTTGCTCACTCGATTATCAGCTTTTCTGTTATACTTCATAACATTTTGACAAATAGGGGTCGTGAAGCATCAAGGCCGATCTCGGACACTGGGTTAGCGACGTTATTGGCTGCCCGGTTTGACAGATATGATCCCATCTTGATTTTTTTTTTTAAATTCAAACATACATATACTTATCTATCTATCTAATCTAATAGAGCTAAATGAGCTGATTGCAGAAATACATATTATCCATTCAGTTATTTTTGGCATCAACCCATGCCATGGAATTTTCCCAGTATAACATCGATAGCTTTTGTTTGTTTACTTGTTGTCAAAACGAATTTGTCAAAAAGTGTCATTGAAATTTAGTTGTTGCCGATTTTTTACATATTATCAAGTGCATTTCTATATTATAAAACTTAATTTTGCAACTAAAATGCCGAAAATAGTTAATGCGAAGATCCAAACTTGCTCGGCATCACCTTAGCTGAATAGATTTCCAATATTCTTGGGGTAAGACATCAATGTTCATTATTTTGTTTATTTTATTAGTTTATTTCCCTTATCCATCAACTGTACCGCACAGATAGGCCTCTGTGTAGGCTTGTTTGAACTCTTGGGAGACACGCCAGTCTGCTTGCCCGGTATTTTATAATGTGCTGTTTGTATTGTGCTAATTATTTTACTAACTTATATCATTTTAAGGTGTGCCGTAACCCGTAATGTTTTTTAATTTGTATTTTAACGTACCAACGTGTTTAGACTTGAGGTGAGGTGCATTTGAAGTTTTCTGTTTCTCCTTCTGACGGTTTAATTAATGTCTTTACAGCCCTGAAGAAGTCTGAGTCTATTAGACAAAACGTCGGCGAAGGGTTTGTAGTTTAATTTAATTCAGTCCCAACCGGCCAATTCAACAAACTAATTATTAATAAATATGCATTAATAAAAAGTCTTGCAAGCTAGCATTTATCACATGAAAATTGGTGTCTTTTTCTCTAGGATTCAGCTATAGCCATTTCCGAATTTCTTTGAACTATAATCAAGCATTGAAACAATTAAGAAACAATAAGTTCAGTTCTTAAAATATAACATGTGCTCAAAGTCAACTTTGAGTTCAAAGTCAGCATTATTGTTACATTTTCATGCCTCCAATTGCCGCAGCCATACACCATTTTCCTTGTCCTGCCATATGTATATTTCACTTTTCTTCCAGTCCTTCTTCCGGTCCAAAAAGAAATGTTTTATAGATATTGTCACTAGTACTTATATGTAGAATGAATATTTTGCTGAACACACATTTACACCAAAAACTGAATCTCTTCTGCTCTCATTTTGGAAGATTTATTTTAAAATATATTAATAAAATAAAATGTACCTACTAGGAAAGAGCCTCGGTCCATTACTAGATTCTCAGTTATTAATCATTATTATTAAAATCTAAAAAAAAGGTTTGTGGCAACTATGTGAGCATAATTGTAAACAATAATCTTAACCTCACATCGATTAATAATCACTGTCGTCACTGTCAGTCATGTTATGCCGGGTGAAATATGTCAGATTTCCAACGCCAACTTGACGACAGAAATAAGTGAATGGATTATAACACATTATACACATATTTACATACAGTCTAATAGAGCTGAAGGAGCAGATTAGGGAAATATATAACTTCGTATATTTATCTCTCGGCGTTACGATTATACAGGGTGTTAAAGTTGTTGAATTTCGAAAATCATTTTAAGCCGCTCACTCGATTAGGAGATTTCCTAATACATTTAAAAAAAATGTTTGATACATGGGGGTCGTATGGCATCTAAGGCCGACTTTGGACCCTAGGTTAGCGACGCTATTGGCTGCCGGGTTTGATAGATACGATGCCATCTTGTTTTTTTTTTTAATGGAAATACACATATTACCTACAGTCTAATAGAGCTGAAGGAGCAGATTACGGAACTATATAACTTCGCATATCTATCTCTAAGCATTTCAATTATACAGGGTGGTAAATTTGTTGAATTTCGAAAATCATTTTAAAAATTTCAATATCTATAATCTCCATAGAGTCTACTTACATATTATTTTATAACTTTGATGAAATTGATGACATTGTTTTGTAATGCCTTTATCCTTTTAGTTGTAATAGTATTAATTAAACCATTGCTAATATTAGCGTTTCTGGGATCAGGGGTGTTATTCAAAATCGTTATGAACTTGTCGACGTTTCGCCATATATTACCGCATCCTCAGGACACTAAAAATCTTTTAAAATCATGTAAATAAATAGAACAATACAGTTAAAAAGGGGGGACAAAACAAAGGGCACTTTAAAATATACACAGTTAAATTCTCGCAATTTAGATAGATTTTGAGAGTCATCGGCTTTCTAAACATTAAAAACAAAGGTCGACAAGAGACGAATGACTATTGGCATCGACAGCAAGAATAGCACGAGCAATTCAGCGTATGTCGTCGGAGTCATGGCACCAACTGAAAGAGGTATGCTAACATCACTCAAGCATGCTTTACCCGAAAGTATAGGGTGGGTGGCCCCTATAGCGAGACGCTGGAGGAACTAAAAAATGGGCCAACTGTAGCAAAGAAACTTGTTAACTACAATAATCACAAGGTATTATTAACCAGCTGTAAAAGAAACGGTTTTACCTACACATATTTTACAAACGGCAAAGTGTATCGAGCATTTATTACTAGATGACTCACCTTACACAAATGCGGCCTTAAAGAAATTCCAACGAAGCATATTAAATATCGAAATTTCTTTTGCATATTGGAAGGCTAGCAAACTTAATGCTATTAAGACTACTGCCGATAACAAAATAAAAAATATACTTAATCCAGAACACCATGCAAGTTTTCGAACTTATCAAAATAATTTCTACAACTCTAATTTAAAAAAAAACGCAAATAAACAAAAATGGAAATTAAACAAACTTATAGAGCCTCAAATCTCTACTACAACTTTAGGAGTTGTAGTGAGTTTTGAGATGTTAATCCTAGGAAGTGGATTGTTCATCTTAGTTCTGTTAAAGTCGAATATCTGTTGAGTTTAGGTGATAAGTACAACCTTCCATATTTTAAGGGAGATATCCCCATTAAAAACTTGATAATAGACTTAGAATTTGCGACAAGTAAGTTCGAAGATATAGATCAGAGAACAGAGATAAGAAATCGATGTGTGAATATTATTAGCAACTGTCTGCATGCTCGCAGTAATTTAGATTTTGAAAATAAGCAATTGTTATCATACTCGCGGCTCGAAAGGGGGTTTCTGAAGGAACACTGTAAGACTATTGTCGTATTGAGGGCTGATAAAGGCAACGTCACAGTTATCCTTGATAAAGAGCAATATCAGGCAACATCTCATGCACTTTTGAACGACACAACAACGTATGTAAAACTTAATAAAGATCTAACTACTACTATTCAAAATAAAGCTAATAAGGTAGTAGATCTGTGGTTTAAGGAGAGGTATGTTGGTAAGGAGATTGGGAAGAAAATTAAAACTAACTCATCAGTTCCTCCTAAGACGGGGTCCGAATGTGGTGGTGTGACCGACAGCATGTATGAGACATACGCTCCTGAAGTAGTGTCTGTTTATACGCGCTAGTCTGTGATTAATTTTGTGTAAGTGAATTCAGTGAACAGCAAATTGCCTGACCTACACTGGGAACTAAGGGCTTGGTTTCTACCACTGCGGAAGACGTAGATTTTTGCAAAACTATAGATCGAAAATTATTAAAAACAAATAGCTATATCGGCCATATTTACATTTCTAACAACAGTAATATAAGCAACATCGAACGTGTTTAGACAAACAATTTGGCCTGTTTTCATCACGCTGCGAAATCTTTGTATTGCTTTCTTGACCGTGACCTCATTTATTCGCGTGCTGGTGTTTTCGTAAACATAGGTGACGCGGAGCGTATGCCCGGGGCGGCGCCCGTCCCGGCGCCCCCCACGTCGGGTATAGTCAGGAATGCGTTTAATGTACTAATGAATTATACCCCTCAAAAAATAGAAACACTGCCAAAGGAACACGAGGCTCAATTAACTGATAACGCTTCTCTTAGACAATCAAGTACCGGAAAACTCAACGAAGAAATAGAGAAACGGTTGACAAAATCGCCGACTACAAATATTAGCATGTCTACTGAAAATGTAAATATAACTCCTAACGACAGCAGAGCAGTCCTAGACGTATACTGAAACGAGGAAATTGGTAAAACTGTAAAGAAGGGAAAGGGACAAGCCTCCGTGTCTGCGAAACACGTCATAGAAGATACCAAAGAAAAGGACGATAATCTAGAGGTATATAGGCTCCTGTCTAAGTTAAAAAAATCCCTTAAAAGAATCGAACTGGCAAGCCAATCGCTAACCCATCTAGCGAAAAAAAGTAGTAAAAAAGAGCTTAAAGATATAGCTGATCACATTAGAAACCTCAGCTCAATAGTGAACACCACAGAAATGTGGAAAGTGCTAAAAAGAGGTCCAGAAGAGTCATGCCCTCATGACTGCTTCCTGGAAGAACCAACGGAGAAACCTGCCAAACCTGACACTAGAGAGTTTGGCACACAGACCGAACCGACCTCTGAACTGAGCGAACTACCCACGAGCTGCACGTATGGCACATGGAAAAAAATAGCTGACAAAAAATGGGAAGATACCTTGTATAAAAAGACAAGCATCGTAGTAGGGTCTTCCCTAGAGCCCCCAACTGAGACCGCCAAAGTTGTCTTTGTGGAAAGAGATGACTTGGAAATGACTAAGTCCATCCAGGCACAGTATAAGACTAGGTACCCAGGCGTAACTAACTTAGAAGACCTGGACATGATGGAAATTTCATCACAGATTAAAACCAAAAAAAAAATCTTACTATAACCCAAAAAATAATTAAAGTAACAATACCGGAATCAGAAGAAGAACTATTTAAGAAAGTCGAAAGCCTAAAGGAGGAGATTCGGGGCGAAAAGAAACTGACGCTCCACCATACAAAAATGATGACGGTTCAAAGGCTCAGAAAAATGTTCGAGCTTGTCTTTCTCGGCAAGGACATAGCCGTTGACATATTCACCACAAACGGCAAAAAAGTGGCAGATGCCCAAAGCGCAAAGCCCAAAGCGCAAAGCCGCAAAGAGCAGAAGCTTTGGCACTTACGCCATCGTAGTTAATAGCAAGAAAGAAAACACAAATGAGGCAATAGAAAAGATAAAATCAAGTCTCAGCGAAAATGCAACAAAAAGCTCAATAAAAACAATTAAGCCAAACGCGGACGGCAAACTCATCATAACCCTCGAAAAGAATGAACACTCATTGGAAAATGTAGGCAGAGACATCCAGCAATCACTAGGCAAGGAAAACGTCAAGCTCCTGAGAGACCAAAAAGACAAGACCACTATCTACATCAGAGGAATGGACGCCACCATATCCAAGCAGGAAGTAGAACGGGCTACAAGGGACAAGTGCCCAAAACTTAATCTATCGGACCTCAGTGTTGGCGACCTGAGACCATATGCCAGAGTCCTACAAGCGGTCACAATAAAACTTAAAAATATCTATGCTAAAACACTGCTTGAAAAACAGTACATCAAAATAGGCCTTCTTAGCTGTAAAATGGAGCCACAAATAAAAATAGACAGCTGCCGCAGATGCTGGAGTTTCAAACACGACACTGCTTATTGCGATGGGCCGGACCGCAGTAAAAACTGCTTCAGGTGTGGCCAGTCGGGACATGGCAGAAACGAGTGCAAAGAGGATACTGCGACTTGCGTGTGTGCCTTATGCAACACTAGCGGCCATCAACCAGGCAGTGGAAATTGCCCGTCGTTTAAAAAAGCTTTAAACTTGGCTAAACAAAAGAATAGAAAGCAGTTTAGCAAATTCACCAGCAGGCAGCAGAATAGAGTTTCTGAATCCGGTACAAAACCTGAAGCAAATTAATAGAAGTTAGATATGCCACATATCAATATCCTACAGATTAATGCTGACCGCTCCAGGAAGGCACATGACATGGCTTTCCTGGAATCAACCAAATCAAACATTGACAAAATTATAGCAAGCGAACCAAATAAAAAGCTGCTTGAAAACAACACCAGGTGGCTGAGGGACTAGAAGTCAGATGTGGCTATATAGTTATATAACTAAGATCTAAAACATTGAAAATATCCAAGATAATGAGAGAGGAAGGCATAGTGGCTGCTGTGGCTGAACCTTTCTCAGTCATAGCCTGCTACATATCACCGAATTGCGCGTATGCAGCTTTCGAGCAATTCATAATAAAGGTACATAACATATATGATAATGTTAAGGGCGATACTCTACTTTTGGGCTACTTTAACTCCAAGTCGCCGGAATGGGGATCACCAAACAAAGACGCCCGGGGTGCAGCCCTGTCCCAGATGTGCGCCGGGTTTAACATGGTAACGCTCAATACAGGCGAACCTACCTTTGTCAGAAGAAATACGCGGTCCTGCATAGACATTACTTTCGCCAACAACAACTTAGCAAAACATAACAGAAGCTGGAAAATCTTGGATAATGAGCCATGCTCGCCGCACAGACACATCTACATCGAAATCGCCAGCACTCGAAAACCGCTCAGGGGGCTGAAAGAAGACCACTCCCTGATCTAAAACAGTTGTCAGATGTCTTCAGAGAACTCATTGCAAGCCACTCAAAAACAAACAGCGCCAAAGAACTGACCAAATATATGATTAGGACATTCAAAGCATGCAAAGCCGCGATTAACCGCCAAGAAAATGGCTCTAAACAGCCGTACTGGTGGAACGAGAGTATCAAAGAAGCTAGGTGAACTGCATAAGGGCAAGGAGACAGGCAACCAGGGCAAACTGCAGAAATGTGAGATCGATAAACTCGGCGCATATTTGGGACGAATACAAAACAAAAAAGAAATTCTTGGGTAAACTATTTGACCAAGAAAAGAAAAAGAAATGGAACCAGCTGTGCAACGAGTTAAACGAGGACATCTGGGGGACCGGATACAAACTAGTAATGAAACAGATAGGACAAGAATTTCCGCTTGAACTTACCACAAGTAAAAAACGGGAAACGGCCAGGCACCTGTTCGCTGAAAACTACGAACTAATGCCCGATAAAAAAATATTCGGCGCGCTTTGATACATTTACAATCTCAGAACTAAATGCAGCAGTTGACAAATTAAAATTAGGAAAGGCACCAGGCCCAGACGGTCTCCCTGCGGAGGCAATACTAGCTTTCAGCCAAATCGATCCGGATGTAACTCTTAGAACCATGAACCAATAACTGGAACACCAAGAATTTCCAAATACATGGAAGCCAGCTAAGCTTATGCTAATAAATAAGCCAGGAAAGGATCCTGATTTACCTAGCTCATACAGGCCTCTCTGCATAGCAGACTCCATGGCAAAGTTATACGAGCATCTCATAAAAGCGAGGCTGGAAGCACAGATAGCCGAGATGGCTCCTCTATCGGATTCTTAATTCGGCTTCAGAGCAAAAAGGTCAACAATAGACGCTTAAAAACTGGTAATGGATAAGGCAATCCACGCTTAACTTAGAGGACAAGGAGAAAGATGGTGCGCTCTAATTACCTTAGATGTTAGGAATGCTTTTAATAGTGCAGCATGGCCGGATATTCTGCGAGAACTGGAAAACCGTAGAGTATCTGAATACCTCTACAACGTGATAAACGACTATTTTCAGATCAGGAGATTCCAAATCGAGAAGGACCAAGAGTTCTTTATGTCTGCCGGAATCCCCCAGGGTTCCGTACTAGGCCCACTATTGTGGAATATCATGTACGATCCAATACTAAGAGAAGCGTCATCAGAGAGGGTTCTACCTGTAGGCTATGCCGACGACATTGCGTTGGTAATAAGCGCTAAAACTAGACACCAGCTGATGGAGGTGATACAGCAATCTCTAGATGCGAAAACTGGCTTCGTGAGCATTCACTAAGCCTTGCACCAGAGAAAACAGAGGCTGAGTGCTTATCATTTGAGAAACATGTAAAAATGTCATAAATACAAGACCCCCCCCTGGAGCTTTGATGAATACTCTGACGAGTGCTGCCGCCGCTCCCAGGGTCACTCTCCCTAGAGTCGAGGATGTTTTTAGTGGGCAGGCGCCTGGTACCGCCACTGGTTCCTCCATGGTGGTCGAGTGCGGCAGGGGCAGGGGAGCTCCGTGCGAATCCCACACTACCCGGTCGCCAGAACAACAGATCGGGTGTCTTTCGAAGATTTTTGGTACCTCGTACAAAAAAAAAAAATTTTTTTTCAAGCGGACTAAAAGTACGTCATTTGTTTTCTCCATACGCACACCTAAAGTGGGCTTTCAAATCCTGAGACCAAAAAAGTAGTAAAAAAGTCCTAGGCAGTAAAAGTAAAGTCAAAAGTCACCGCTAGTGTCATGATGGCGCATATATAAACGATTTTCATTCACCAAAATTATTTTAATAATAGATGACACCAGATAAACCGATCTGAGTGTATTGCCATCTTTACATTCTTGTTGAAAAAACAAAGGACAGAAATACTCTCAGAGCACTCAAGACCGACCAGTCACCATTCGAAACCGTTATTAGTCGAAATCGCATAGGTTCTCGAATTCTGAATTCGTCTGTTAAATGTCATGCGCGTCATCATATTTATCTGTCAATGTGACATTTATTAATTTAGTATTGAAAATAATGCTACAAATTCTTAGTTTACCATAATCATTGGTTATTATTCAATACATTAAAACCATTGAACATTGAAAACCACCATTCTAACATATTCTATGTATTTTACAAATAATATACACAATTGGGTAAGTACCTAGACCCGCTTAAAGAGGATGAGAGAAAATTGCAAAACTGAATCACTTTTAAATAGATTTCTTATTTATTGCATGCTTGAAAAAAAAATAGTATATTGTTGCGAACTCAGGGTTCAATAATTCCAGTGTAACGATTTAATACGAAAACACTATTTATTAACTCCACAAATACACACGACTACTAAATAACTCACTACTTAACACTTTATAGCCTTCTATTATCGCTTCGTAACTTTAGCTTACTTATAGCTCGATTAAAATACGACTATTCCTTAACCGCCGCTCTATGCGCCTTTTATATACAATCCGAAAATTACAGAAAAACCTAGAAAGTTCTTTATAAGAATTCTTGAATAATCTCTCATAAAAAAACGGTTGTAAACGACTGCCTTCTAGATTAAGCCAGACGAGCAATAAATCACTCGTGTCAGCCATGACGCAGCGCGGATAGGTCGCGAAGCTCCACCAACCAACACGCTCCCATGCGTTGCCCCGCCTCCCATGCGGCGTTGCTGCGAATCGTAACATTGCCCTCCTCCTAAGGCTGTTCGTCCCGAACAGATAGAGTTCCATGGTATCGTGCTAATCGATCCAAATGAACGACCTTCATCTTTGACCTAGGGGTCCGCTGGATCCTATACACCACATCATTAATCTTCTTTATAATTGTATAAGGTCCTTCCCAATTTTGGCTAAGTTTGGGCGACTTCCCCACCTTTCGCCTCGGATTGTATAACCACACCAAATCACCATCCTGAAAGCCGCGGGAGTTAGCTAGTAAGTCATATCTTGCTTTGGCTCGATCACTGGATATCCGCAGCTTATTCCTGACTTGTTCATGAACATTGTCCAGCCTCTCCTTAAGCTCCTCCACAAAATTCTCAGAGTTGAGTGAGTCTTTTTCTGGTGTTCCATACATCAAATCTGCAGGAAGCCTCATTTCCCTTCCGAACATCACTTTCGCCGGAGTATAACCAGTGGCTTCATGCGTAGAGCCTCGGTATGCCATCAACATGAGAGGTAGATGTTGGTCCCAATCACGCTGATGATCTGCCACCATTTTAGACAGGTAATGTTCCATGGTCCGATTAAACCTCTCTACCATCCCATCCGACTGTGGATGCAAAGGAGTTGTCCTGGTCTTGCGAATTCCGAGAAGTTCCATGACCTTCTGGAAAACAGCCGATTCAAAATTTCGGCCCTGATCAGAATGGAGTTCGAGAGGGACCCCAAATCTGCAGAACATTTCATTTACTAGCACCGTTGCCACAGTCGTTGCTTCTTGATTAGGTAGGGCGTATGCTTCAGGCCATTTAGTGAAGTAATCCATGGCGACCAAGATGTATTTGTTGCCCGACTCAGTCTGAGGAAATGGTCCCGCGACATCAATTGCTACCCTCTCGAATGGAGCACCTACAGTGTACTGCACCATTCGGCCCCGTGATCTTGTTCGAGGTCCTTTTGTGGCACAACAAACTTCGCACTTGCGGCACCAAGATTCGACGTCTTCATGATAGTTCACCCAATAATACCGCTCTTTAATTTTGGCCAATGTTTTATTGACCCCAAAATGGCCTCCGCTTGTTCCGTTGTGCATTTCCTGTAGTACATCTGATTTTCTGCTACCAGGAACAACCAACTGACTGACTATGGACTTGCCATCCGGACTCTCCCACGCTCTCTTCAGTAGTCCATTTTCTATTTTAAGAGAGTGCCACTGGGCCCATAGCGCCTTCAGGTTTGGACTTCTATCAGCAATTTCTTGCCATTCTGGTCTCTTATCGTCAGTCTTTGCAGAGAGGATGGGTCCAATATCTGGATCATTCATTTGTTCTTCTCGAAGGGTCTTTGTGGTCCAGCCATCGTTTATTTCCACCGACGTTCTCCTTACAGAAGGATGTCCCTCACGTTGCTCAGTTCTTCGACAATGCTGACTATCTTCTTTACATGGCCGTCTAGACAATGCATCGGCATTTCCGTGATACCTTCCTGGTCGATGTTCAGTTTGGGTCTTCTGTCCTTTAATGCGTCCGGTCTCTGTAACACTTTTGCCACCCAAATTATTGGCTTGACTTGATTGATTGACTTGACTGATCCTGGGGGTCTTAACGGGCTCGGTCAATTGCTCCCTTACATTGACAGGAATTGGTCTTTCCTGAATTCTAGGGCGGTCTTGGTTGCCGCTCGATCTTCTAAACAACGGCGACGGACTTCTTGCTCTATTGCGGCAGTTACTCTTGACGTGACCCAGTTTACCGCAGTTAAAACATTTTATGCCCCGATTGCGTGTTGATCGAGGAGTTCTTCCCAACAGGGCTTGCATATTGACTGCCATATCCTTCATCGCTTTATGTAAACTGGCCATGGATTCAGCCATAGACGTATTCGCCTCTTCATTGCAAGTTGCCATTCTTACACGCGGAGCTGAACTAGATAACACTCGTGACGCCTCGAATTCCAGGGCCCGAACTAGTGCCTCGCTGATATTCCTGGGCCTTACTAGACGTAAGTGGTATCTCATGTCACTATCTCGAACTCCCTCAATGAACCTTTCGGCGGCAAATTGCGTTTGAAAATATTCAGGGGCTGATGGGTATGCCAGGTGAACTAGTCTGTCTATGTCCGCCTCAAATTCTTGTAAGGATTCACCTGACTTCTGCTGTCTCATCCTCAGCTGGGCCTGGAACACGGTTTCTTTGTGCTCATTTCCAAATCGTAGTTGCAGAGTGTGTACTAAAGCCGCATAATTACTTTGATCCGCTGCCGACAGAGATTGGAGTAACTCAGCCGCTTTTCCACGAAGTGCTACCACTAATGATGTAGCTTTCTGGGGCTCGGACCAACCATTAGCTTTTGCAGCTGCCTCAAACTGAGTTTTATAAATTTCCCATGCAGTAGTACCGTCATAATCGGGAGGCTTAATTTTAGCGTTGGCTGTGCTAAAACTCTCTGTAGACACGTTGTCGTCCTCAAGTTGTTCCCGGAATTTCTTTTCTAGCTCGAGAACCCTCTGGTTGACAGCTTCGAGTCCTTTGTTAACGCCGTTAATGGATTCGTGAACGCCGTTAACGGATTCGTTGACGGATTGCATTATTCTTTCTTCCAATTGTTGCTCCCTAGCTGCGAGATGGTTCATTAATTCTTCTTTGAATTGTTGATGACGTCGCTCCTGTACTTGATCACGTTTTTCTTGCTCTTCCTTCTGTTGTTGATAACGTCGCTCCTGTACTTGATCACGTCTTTCTTGTTCCTCTTTTTGTTCGTTATAACGTTTCTCCTGTTCTAGATAACGTCGCTCCTGTACTTGATCGCGTTTTTCCTGTTCTTCCCTCTGTTGTTGCATAAGGGACAGCAGGGCGGCAAGTTGATCCTCCATCGCTTGATGCTGGCTTCTAGTCACTGGCATAAACAGGTAATGTCCGGCAATGAAGCACTCACTTACAGTTCAGTAATATTGGTCCTCAAATTCCCACTGGAATCCCACTTCTGACACCAATTGTTGCGAACTCAGGGTTCAATAATTCCAGTGTAACGATTTAATACGAAAACACTATTTATTAACTCCACAAATACACACGACTACTAAATAACTCACTACTTAACACTTTATAGCCTTCTATTATCGCTTCGTAACTTTAGCTTACTTATAGCTCGATTAAAATACGACTATTCCTTAACCGCCGCTCTATGCGCCTTTTATATACAATCCGAAAATTACAGAAAAACCTAGAAAGTTCTTTATAAGAATTCTTGAATAATCTCTCATAAAAAAACGGTTGTAAACGACTGCCTTCTAGATTAAGCCAGACGAGCAATAAATCACTCGTGTCAGCCATGACGCAGCGCGGATAGGTCGCGAAGCTCCACCAACCAACACGCTCCCATGCGTTGCCCCGCCTCCCATGCGGCGTTGCTGCGAATCGTAACAATATGTTACTCGGAGTAAAAGGTCTTTTTGTGCTTCGCCCAGTTGCAGGCCTCAGCTTCGCTTCGGCCGTCAATCTCTGGGCTCAGCACGAAAAGACCCACTTTTACTCCTAGTGACATAATCTACTATTTTGGCCGATATAATGAAAAACATGTTCATCAGGAATGATAGGTTTGTGCGAAATTCGTTCGAGTTAGTCAGGGACTTGAGAGGTTTAACAATTCCGGACGGCTATGAGATGTGTCCTTGGATGTAATATCTTTGTTCACTAATATCCCAACAGACATAGTCATTAGAATTGTTCAGGAAAAGTGGGATTTGATGGCAGACACAAACAAGATTCCATTTGAAAAGTTTAATGAAATGTTAACCTTTGTCTTTGAAAACAACTACTTTCAACATAGTAATAGATTTTACAAGCAGATTTTTGGTTTGGGAACGGGAAACTGCTTATCTCCTGTGCGTGCGGACTTGATAATGAGGGATTTACAGGATATATGCATTCAACAGGTGTCTTTTGACATTCCGTTCTTTAAGCGCTTTGTTGACGACATAATAACAGCTGTACCATCTGACCGAATTGAAGAGGTGCTTAATATATTTAATGACTATCACAACAAACTAAAGTTCACAATTGAAAGAGACAAAATTTTTTTGTCGCATTTTTGGACACGTTGGTTATAAGACAAGAAGGTGGAAATTTGGAATTTAACTGGTACCACAAACCAACTTTGTCAGAAAGGTTAATTAACTTTTCCTCAGAACACTCTCTGCGTCAAAAAATCAATATCATCAATAACCTCAAATTCAGGGCATTGATGCTCTCATCGGAAAAATACCATTCAAGTAACCTTAACTACATTGCCAATGTTTAAAAAATAAATAACTATCCTACATGCTTAGTTGATAAAATACTCAGGAGTCCCCTGAGTATTATGATGATATTGATTTTTTGACGCAGAGAGTGTTTTGAGGAAAAGTTAATAAATCGATGATGTAGATAACACACATAGAACCTAATAACGGATGAATGATATCGCCCCTCGTAACTATACAACCAGAATGGATGGAGTGTCTCGGGAAATAAGGGACTGCGAGCTGTTTAGTCAGTCTATTTATTAGGCGACGTTTCGACCCTACTCCAGGGCATCATCAGGCTAAAAACAATGCATCACATAAATATTGCCACTAACAACGAGGAAACGTCAAGGACACGGCAATTAAACTTTGACTATTTGATGGTATATAAACATCTACAATTTAAAATTCAAATTCCAAATTCAAATTAATGATCTAAACATCACACTGTTATAAATATCCCTGGTAATAAATTTAAATCATTAGCTGGGAGCAGGTACTCACCTTCTAAATGACTTGTTGACATTCGCAAAAACATGGTGACAGGTAACACTAGTGTTTATCAGTCTTGTGCATGTGTAGCAGCGTCATTGTCTCGTCTTTTTGATCGTATGTTATTGCTTGGTGTTATGTCACTTGGCGTTGTAGCATAGTGTAGGACAGCATCTTCAGCATTCCCATCTACTCCACTAATGAATGAGTTCTAGTTACCTGTCATCATGTTTTTGCGAATGTCAACAAGTCATTTAGAAGGTGAGTACCTGCTCCCAGCTAATTATTTAAATTTATTACCAGGGATATTTATAACAGTGTGATGTTTAGATCATTAATTTGAATTTGGAATTTGAATTTTAAATTGTAGATGTTTATATACCATCAAATAGTCAAAGTTTAATTGCCGTGTCCTTAACGTTTCCTCGCTGTTAATGGCAATATTTATGTAATGCATTGCTTTTAGCCTGATGGTGACCTGGAGTAGGGTCGACACGTCGCCTAATAAATAGATTGACAAAACAGCTCGCAGTCCCTTATTCCCCGAGACACTCCATCCATTCTGGTTGTATAGAACCTAATTTCGTGGACAGCAAGTTTCTCTCAAGGGTCTCTCGGAAGATCTGAAGAGAGTTTTTAATCATTACATTATACAAAATAACGAACAAATTTTACCATCATTTAAAAGTGCAAACACAATAAATATCAAAAAGCACTTTTACTCCAAACCTAAATCAAAAACAGAAAGAGATCATTGTTCGAACATTGTGTATAGGATACCGTGCTCAACTTGCATTAAGGTATACGTGGGACAGACTGGCAGGTACGTCAAGGTTAGAATGAAAGAACATCAAAATAACCAAAAAAATTTCCATAAAAAAATAAACCCTACAGATTTGGTGGAACGTAAGTTATATACTGCCCATAATTTTAACTTTGATGATGTAGCCATTCTGTACACCCAACCCAACTATAGAAAGAGACTCATTAGCGAAATGATATCGATAAGAACGGAAAAGGAAAGTGTTAATAAACGAACAGATATCCAAAATTTGAGCACCGCTTACTTTGGAATTTTGGACAGGGTTAAGCACGCATAAGTACTTTCACTCTTATCCAGAGACATAATTCGATCTGCTCACCTGCCCTATACTTTCGGGTACATCATGCTTGAGTGATATTAGCATACCTCTTTCAGTTGGTCCCATGACTCCGACCACATACGCTGAATTGTTCGTGTTACTGTTGCTGTCGATGCCAATAGTCATTCGTCTCTTGTCGACCTTTGTACTTAATGTTTAGAAAGCCGATGACTCTCAAATACTATCTGAATTGTGAGTATTTAACTGTCTATATTTTAAAGTGTCCTTTGTGTCGTCCCCCCTTTTTAACTGTATTGTTCTATTTATTTACATAATTTTAAAGGACTTTATAACAAATTTTAGTGTGGTGAGGATGCTGCAATATATGGCGAAACGTCGACAAGTTCATAACTGATTTTGAATAACACCCCTGATCCCACAACCCAAAAATCAAAACCACATCTTAACAAACTGGATCAAAAATCAATAACATTAACGTTTCTTTCTTTCTTTCTGATATCTCTACAAACCTACACCCTACAGGTGTCAAGTCACCGTCACACACTCAATCACAGCACATAACACTATAAAATACCTACCAATGAAATTCCCCCTTAGTTATATGACTTTCATGCTTCCTGCAAGTCTAATAATTAAAATCCTTTTTGATCTAGACTAAAAACCACTGGTCACTTTGAGAAGGTCAAACGGAGAGCTTCACTTTAGGTACAGAATTTTCAGACATGTTTTTTTTTAAACACTGAATTCACACACCACACTACATCAATTTTGATGTTTGAACTCAGGGGGTTAACAGGGATACAGCGGTCCCCCCATCGCCATATCACGACAAGATTTGATAGAGGGCCCCTTTAGGGCTGTTTATGCAACTGATCACAGGAGCCCCTGGCAGCCCTGGCTAAGACTTGTCTTGTCTCATTTGACCATCAAAGGTCGACAAACTTGTGCCAAGGTTGTGGACTAAACTGTTTAATTTGTGGTCACCATCCGTCATAGTGAAGTAAAACCATCAAAACCTAAAAGAAGATACCCTTTCTATTAAGTTCAAACCGCGTTTAGGATTTTGTAGCGCCTTACATCTGCAAACGTGCAAACCCAATCATTCACTGCACTTATATTCTTAGGAATGAAGTTATTATATACATCCTTTAACAGATTTATATTCTAAATAACTTACATGAAAAACGAATGCTAGTATTCTATTATAAAATGTGTAAATGCTTTTTATATTACATACAAATTTATTTAATAAAAAAGTAAAACAAATAACAAAATTTTAGGAATTGTCAAAATCATTGAATTTTGACGTTCTGGACAAGTTCCGACTTCGGTACCACCCGAGACTATCTCACATTTTAACAAGCTAGAGTGAGATGATTTTTCGTATAGCTCGCTGGAGATCTAATTAATCAGCTCAGATTTAGTAGCCAATAAAAATTCAGGAAAATTTCTGAAAATGTTCCCTTTAATCCCACATTCTCACATCGGCGCTACTGATATTCCTGCTAAAATAGCAGAAATAAAAATATCGCCGATAATGTAATCACAATTATTTTTATAAATCCTGAAGTTAATATTTGAGTTTGAACCTCGTCCTTTCGCTCACGATCTCGTAAGCACCGCCTTTAGTATAGGACTGTCTCAGTTTTTGCAATTTCCACCTGTGTTTTTTTTTAAACGTCTAAACTCGTGCGCCCAAAAAGTACTTACTATAATCTTTACATTTTTTTTCTACACGTTTCGAACTAAAACTAAAAAAAGTGAGACATTCCCATCCTAGAACAATATCTTCCCCAAGCCCAAGCAAAAATTTAAATCAAGAAAATGCTTATGTAGGTAACTGCAGTAACAACCATGGTAAGTACCATGGTAAGTAGGTAACTGCAGTAACAACCTACATATAATTTATTCACTTATTGTTTTACCATCTCGTTACCTATGAAATCATTTTTTTTACACCTATCTCCTTTCACCACTTGATGAGACTATACGATAAGTATGCCACAGTCAAATTTGCAATGCCTACTTATTGTCAAGATTGATTGAGAAGCTTCTTTACACTTTTTCGATTTAATATCGTATTAGCCGCTACACGCTTCATACGTAAAATGATTCTTAAAACACTTATTATAAAAAGTAACAACTTTATTAATTACTTAATTGTTAATTACCTTCGAAAAAGACCTCTGAATTTCGCCAATTTACATGTAAAAAAATCAAAATGGCGGCAAGTGAATCTGCCCCCTTAACGCATGACTTTTGCGTATTATTTATTATTATCATTATATATTAATGAGGTCGATTAATGATCAAGATCGGTTTAATAGAGTTGAGATGATTAATCGTCCCTTAATATACGAGCTAGTTACAAAGTGTTTGCGCCCAAAGTTCGTCCAATTCTGGCATATTATACAATCTGAAAAGTTTCCGGAACGGCTTGATGGGCTTGATTGAAACAAATCGAAATTGACAAAAGTCGAGAATGATCAAAAAGAACAATAACGAGAAAAAGCAAACTTTGAATTTTTAGTTTGTAGTGGTATTTTTTAGACACGAGATGAAAAGATCAAGAAATGGAAGATCAATTTTACAATTTTGAGCAAGAATATTATAGTTGAAGGATTAAGAATAATGGTTTTATTGTTAATAAAATGTTTCGGCTTTCTTACAAAACCACAATGAAAACGCACTCATATTTCAACATTATCTAAATTACTGTTACGGAGTCGTTAATTTACTTTATATTTTTCATGCATTTTCTAACATATATTTTTCTCAATCTGTTGATCTCGAAGTGACGTAGGGACCGCGGCAATAATTATTGTAGATGTATTTGGACGTACAGAACCGTACTTTCTCTGCCCTTCAGTGACCTTCAGTCAGTGAGTGAGCGAGTAAGCAATGAGCCGTTAGCATATTATCTTACCTATCATCTTATCATGTCCTTTTATTAATCCTCGTTTATCTACATAAAACCTATATTAGCAATAATTTTTAAACAATTCATCATTTTCAAAACACCGAGCAGTCTTATTATATTGCATTAAAACTGTATTTAGAGTGCCTTATTGTACATTTCAAACACCTTAAATGGTAAGTAGGTAACTGCAGTAACAACCTACATATAATTTATTCACTTATTTTTACCATCTCGTTACCTATGAAATCATTTTTTTACACCTATCTCCTTTCACCACTTGATGCGACTATACGATAAGTATGCCAAAGTCAAATTTGCAATGCCTACTTATTGTCAAGATTTATTGAGAAGCTTCTTTACACTTTTTCGATTTAATATCGTATTAGCAGCTACACGCTTCATACGTAAAATGATTCTTAAAACACTTATTATGTAGTTTACGTTTCAGAAAACGTCAATTAAAGTGTTATGAATTTTTGACAGAAAAGGATGACATAATCAAAGTATATAGACTTTTGTTCCTTCACTCTTTTTTTACATTGCACAGCCAACTACTTGGGTTTTAAACTTTCATGGTGTGTTGGTTATTTAAGGTACTTCCGGTTATTTCCTGATACAAATATTACACTACAAAAAGGTATTAATTTTTCTGTCGATTCTTCAAATAGTTTTTTCCTCGATTGTAAATTTAATAATATCGTCATCATAATATACGAAGTTGTAAACATAACGGGGCGTGTCATTCACTTTGAGATTAAACAAAAGTGCATCGACTTGATTATTGATGTTATACCTAGTTTGAAAGGTAATTACGTACCTAATTATGTTTTATTTTTTATTTTTGTTGGCTAATTCAGAAGAAAAAGAAGCATTTCATAACTATCATAAACTAAGAATCAATTGAAACGATGCACCCCAAATTTTGAATGAATTTAAAAACTGTCTATCTCTAAAGCTACTCAACTGATTTTCGTTGGGGATGACATTTTGGTAAGATCCATGTGTAGGCTGCTTTAATTGGTTTTGTACTCGGTTATATGTTTTGCAGGTTTCCTAATACAGGGTTCAACAAAACTTGATGCATTTTTGTAAAAATTTTTGAGCAGTTAACTTTGCGGGAAAAAATTTCAGAACATTTTTTGCTACGGGAGTATGTGGAGACGCGTCATACCTCGGGATGTATTTGAGGTTTTTGGGATATTTTGCCTGGTTCCATAGATATTTACTTTTCTTTATAAAAGAGGTATCATTTTAACACTGGGGCTCCAACTTGCCCCTTACTACAAATATTAATAAAAATTTCATATGGAATATAAAGACTAGATATAGGGCAAGCTAGATGTACAGGCGTAATGGCTATAAAGTTTGACAGATCTACAGTAGCAAACAGAAAGTAAAATTTTTTCAAATATCCAAGTTAAAATTTAATGTCCACACTTAAGTGATGTGGAACAAAATGTATGAATGAATTTGGAATTCCGCCTCATGTTTATTGTAGCTATTAATGATACCTCGGGACCTTTTTCATGTCCTTCTTTATATCTTCATTAGTTTAAACAAAAATTTGTTTTTTTCTAAAAGTGTAACATTTAAAGACCATAAAAAAAAAACATATCTTCTATTCAATGAGCATTACAACAATTTGGAATTGGACGTAGTCACCTGAGAACTAGAGCTACGCCTAATTGTTTAGATGTACAGGGTGACCCACGAAACTGACATTAATCCTCATTTTTTTAAGTTTTACATTCTGAAGTCTGACTGAATAAAACTGACTTCGAAAATTGTTTGTATTAATAGAATCAGAAAGACTTAACCGATAGTCGCAATTTTTAAATTGAATATGTTCAGGAGGTACGGTTAAATTGAAGAATGGCGAATAACAAGATGTCACACATAAAGATGAATAACACGAGGGCCTTGAAAACACTAAAAGATACTAAGTTAAATAAATATGAAAAGCTTAGAACAATCTAAAATTGTTTTTAGGAACTTAAAAACTTTCAACTGCGTTCGAGAATCTTTGAATAATTACCGGAGTTATACCGGGTGACACAAAATGTATGTAACAGCCCAGCGTTTCCACAATTTCTATTTTAAAAATTTGAAATTTGGTGGTGATAAATAAATCTTATACATGCCTCAGATCCCGTTTCACGCTCTTAGGAACACCCTGTATGTTTGTTCATTTTCGGATTCCCCTTCGAATTCTAAGTTATTAACGTGTAACATAATGTATGCTTATATAATAAATGTGGATTTTTATGGAAACAAATGAACATCGATTTCATAGGTTTCATATTCATTTTTTTTCATTTCAATTCATTCACAGTCAGCCCTGATTTCATAGACTACCATTTTTTTAGGCTCTCTATCAATAGACATTAAAAAAGTCTCTCCAAGTTGTCATGGAAAAAATGGAGAATTGATTTTTTGTTTGGTTAATGTTTAGTTTTGGTTTTTTTACTCAAACATTTTAAAATCAAGTTAAAAGAACCATCGTTATGATAAGTACACTCATCACTAAATAGAACTGATTCAAAAAAAACTTCTTGTTCTCCAACTTTTTCTAACACCCACATACAAAAGTCCACTCGTTGGCCAAAATCGTTTTCGAAGAGTTTTTGATGTAGTTGTATCTTATAAGCGTGATATTTATGTTTTTGAAGAATCCTTGATACGCTTTCTTGGCTAATATTTAAGCTCGTTGTCCGACATGGGGATTTTCAACTACACAGCCAATAGCGGCGAATTCATTTTCTTGGTTTTCTGTAAATGGTCTCGTTTTGGCAGTCGTTTCATACTGAACACTATCAGTAGTTTGCCTAAATTGAACCAACAGTCTTTCAAAAATGGCTCTATTCGGTGGAGTTCGATTAGGAAACCTTTCAGTATAAACGCTTGATGCTAAAAGACAATTTTGCAAGCATTCTCCTAGTATGAAGATCATATCGACTCGTTCTTATGTTGTGTAAACCAGCATTTTGATTAAATAAAAAACTCCCTGTTAACCACCAATTATAACAGTAAAAAAATATTTAACTTTAAATTAATATGCGACAACTAGAAATGACAATAAATTTTGCTTTGTCAAAATCAGGTAACACCTGAACAGACCTGAACAGGTAAATTAGATTACTATATTATGTTCCAGAATTTTTAACATCTCGTTAGCCTTGGAAATTTGACATATTTCACACAGTATATATAACTAACACTGACAGTGATTGATAAATGGGTTTAGGGTTATGGATATTGTTTACTCCTAAGCCTACATGGTTGCCAGGTTCTTCCAATTATTGCAGATTTTAAGGAAACAAAATTCATAGTTATTGACTCTTGCGATAACTAATTTATGTGATTTTAACCGTTAATTTAATTATTGAACTTTGACGGTTATGAGGAATAAATGAATATAAGACTTTTCTTCACTTTTCGCAACTTTTCATTCAATTCCAAAATTCTAAGCTTATTATCATTCATCATCAAATAAAATATGCTAAGGTATTGAAATTCGCGATGCTACTTCTTTTTACGTATATTGAGCTTTCCAAAAAGTGAAATTTTACAGTTTTACAAATTACCATGAGGTGTTAACGTTATTTACATAATATGGCTATATTATGTTCAACAGTAACATTCTGAGGTAAAAATAAGGAGACTACAATCATTTATTCTGTAATTATTGTAAGTAATAAAACAATGGTTTAATCGGTAGTTATTTCCTATAGTAGTACATTTTAGTTGTCTTTATTCAGTTCTTTAAAATTGTTATTTTTTTTACGTCTACCTATTACTGGTCTCCCGTGGTCTGCTTCATCCTTGTCGAGGGCGTGTTCTTATATAATGTTTTGTACAGTTCTAGTTAGTACTCAGCTAAAAATAAAGAACATGTAAAAGTATATTGAAACTCATCTATTTAATAAATAAGATTCAATAATTCTCTTTGTTTATCTTAAACTGGAAGTGCTACTAAATATTTTTACCTTTACCAAAGCAAACAGAATACGTTCGATCTTTATCACATTTGGTAGAGTAGTTTTTGGAACCCTATACATTTTGTTATTTGCGAAACTAAGGTTCCAGTATATAATAGCACAGTGGCACTAAGTGAACGTACTCGTATATGAAAAATTCGACTTTTGCAAAATAATTAATGAGTGGATACCTGGTAATAGGTAATTTCCTTGCAGGTCGTGCATGAAAGCGCTTCTTAGCACCCCCTACACGGGGCAATTTAAATGTGAATGGCTTATTGGTGTTAGTGTTAGAAGCCTTCTATTCCAGGAAATTTTCTGGATGTGAGTCGCTTTGCAGCTAATCATCGCGGGTCAACACACCTTCAGCTTTTCTGAATGAGCTTCTACTACCACTCATGTCTTCTTCTATGATTTTTCTTTTCGCCTGGCGCACTTTTTGTAATTTTTGCGTCTCAAGGTTTCAAGCCTGAGGTTTAGCCCTTCAATAGGTGGCAGCTGGAAAGTGAATTTGTGCGAGGACCGAAGAGCTGAGTTTACTGACATGTGAACTGTAGTACTGTTGTGTAGACGTTTTTGTGTGTCGGGGGTGCTGATATCTACCTAGGTTATTTTGCTTTGCATATCCTGGTTAATAAAATTATTATTGTTGTATTTCTCTATCCTATATTAAGTAAAACTACAAAAAGCAATTAACTATAGTACATAATACTTTTATACTTAAACCATTATTAACAGTATATGAATGAAGACATTTAGTAGAATTTTCTGTCCTCAAATAGGTCCTACAGCCAATACAAGAAACATTTATATTTGTATGCGTACTTACCTTAAAAATATTACAAATCTTCTTTTGGCAAGCTCCATTTTACAAATAATCGAATTTTCTTGTCGATTATTTTCGACATATTGGAATTCTTTTACTCTTTAATCCACTTAAAATGTTGATACACGTATTGAAAATTGACAACGACGCAACTTCAATTTGACAAAATCTTAAATCTTATTGGAGACAATTGCGACTAAAAATACCAGTTAGTAATTAGTTTGACTGTATTGGTTAAAAAAAAAACACGTTAAGCGATCTTATTAGCCAGCTTTCAAATTACCGATTTTAGTTATCACCTTCCAATTATGCATTTACCGTATCGGTTTTGACAACAAGTAAACGACAATTGCCATCGATGTTATACAGGGTAAATTCCATGGCAATGTAAGATGCAGAAAATAATGGAATATAGTATACATTCGTTTATGTCAGCGCAAATTCAGAAAAAATCAATTTTCCAAAAAAATGCCACGACCAAGCTATAGGAATGTTTAATAGTTTTTGATAGGAAACTAAATTCTGCATCTAATGATACTATAAAATACAGCGTGTCTAATTTAAATTAAACGAGTTATTACTGTTTGAAGTTTGCAATAATTTAGTGTTCATTTTTTTTACATTTGGTACACAGTAGTTAATATTTAATACATACCGCAAAAAATTCAATGTACTAGTAGCCCACCAGCCAATTTCGGTGGTTGAAAAGAAATCAAATGCTAAGATTTTAAACATTAACATTGATGCTGCATTTTCACAAAATCACGAATTTCTGAAGAACGGTATGGTTTAGATGCCATAAACCTTAATAAACCTACCTTTACTTTTGTCCGTAGATACAGAAAATAATATACTAGGTGTTTCATTTAAAAAAATTAAACTTTAATCAATTTTATACTTTTGGGATCACCTGTATACAATGACATTAATTTAAAAATGTACTTCCAATAGACCCTCATCAATTCCGTATACAAAACTTTTTCAAAATCTAAAAGTTTAGCCATAATCATCCGTGTCGAATAACGTGAATCACCCTGTATAGATATTTAACTATTAAATAATGTTGCCGCTTGTCGAACGCTAATTGCCAAAACTGGGCGTGACACCTTAAAACATTTTTGCAAGCGGCGCCTTTCTTCTGCGTGCAACCCCCTACTTTTTATACAACGAGCCGCCACTGTTGGACGCACAAGCATGGTAGCTTTTTGTGAATAAAACAGACAAATTTTTTGTTTATAAAATCATTGATAATTTTTTGCTACCTCCATATTATCTGCTAGCTTCTTTGTCCTATTCTTAATTAATCAATACTTCAATATTCTAGGCCAATGATACTCCAAGGAAGGTGGACGGATAAAGCGTCCGGTTGCCAAGGGTGATACCTCCACTCCACCGACCGCCGTATGGAAATCTGTGGTGGAAGAAAACTCAGAAACTCTCTCTGAAACTAAGTCAGATGCTGAACCGACAATGACGAGAAATTCACATGAGGGAAAGGAAGAAGTGGCCAACAATAATGCAGCTGAGTCTTCCAAGGTAAATTATTTGCAAATAGAATGTATTATATGTGGTTCAGCTAAAAAGAACTACACAAAGTTTATATGTTATACCACATTCAAAGTTAGAATTGACAGAGACTCAAATAATGATTATTTGAGACTCTTGATTTGAAGTTCAGTTCATATCGACCTTGGATTTCTATAATTCTCTTTAAGAGGAAAATGCACTTTTTCTAAGATTACACCAGACTTCCTTAAAATAATAATAATACTAATTTGCCATGGTAAAGATTGAGCTGTGAATCCCTAAGCAGGAACGAAGCATTAAAAAAACAGCAGGTAGTAGTCAGGTTTGCCAGACTGCTTTGACTACAACTGACCTATTCAGCGAAACTGCGATTACTGGAATACTCAACAATTACTGAAAATGCAAATAAAGTAGAGAAATGCACTATTAGATCAACACCCAGTCTCAGTGAACACCTGGTAATGAACAATCGGCCTGTTAAAGATCGAACTGATTTCTAACCAGGAATTAAGCATAATAATGTTAATATTGCAGGTGGTGGTGAAGTTTTGCGTCTACTTCGGGTATTGGCACCACCACGGAATTGAGTTATCTGGGTCACCAGGAGTAAATGATGTTAAATGCCCGGTTTACTAGCTTTGGGTCTTAAACTTTCCTGTTATACTTGGCTTCTGGCGTGTATATACCAAAAGCGGTACCTAAGGCTCTAAGATCCATAAGTCTAACATCCTTCCTACTGAAAAGTCTGGAAAAGATTATAGATTTATTAGATCAGGTGCGTTGACCTATCGCCCCATCTAGCACTGAACTAGTAAGGATATTCCTGAAGATCGAAAGAGCTTTCAACAATGCCCTCCCTGACTCTCTCTGCAAAGCGCTTGGTGCTAGAGGGGTAGAGCAGACTATTCAGGACTGAACGCGTAGCATACTGAACAACAGAGCAATCACCACAACCCTTCAGGACACAACAGTTTGCTTCAGAGCCGCCAGAGGGTGCCCGCAGGGAGTTGATACATCACCTCTTCTGTGGTCCGTACTAGTGAATGACCTGCTTGCTGTGGTTACAGCAGCACTACTCCAGGAGATTATCAAAACCATCTACGAGTGGGTGTCTTGTGGAGATGATGTCTATCAACCCTGTGGTAATTTCGTTCCGTGATATCAAATCGTGGTGATGCCGTTCACAAGGAGGAGAAAATTGGACTCTTTGAGGCCACCCTCTTTGGGCAAAACTATTCCATTCGCAGAGGAGGTGAAATATCTGGGAGTAATACTAGTTAAAACACTTCTGGAAAAATACACATATGGAAAGAATGATCAGCAGGGCTAAATTGTTCTTGGGGACATGCAAAAAATTCTGCGGAAAAAACTGGGGATTAAAACCCAAATTAATGCACTTACTGAATATGAAGGTCATTATACCAATGATCACGTATGGAGCCATTGCCTGGCATTCCAAGGGCGGACAATAAAGTGCGAGGTGCAACCTGAGTAACTTGCAGTGTCAAGCCTGCCTGGCCATCAGTGGGGCATTTGGCACCACTCCAACATTGGCCATGGAAGGACTTCTCGGGCTACTCCCGCTCCACATTCTTGTGGTGAGGGAAGCCAAATGGAATATATACAGACTCTACAACACACAGGGGGGAGGGGTTACATTGGAACTAAACCCACTGCAGGATGAATTGACCATGCTTTACAAGAGGCCATGTTCTGCAAGTCATGCTATACTTGCATGCCTTCAGACACCATGTCTCCTGTCACGTATACTTATTCAGCCTACAAGGTAAACCTCCCACCAAAGAAGGAGTGGGACCAGATTAAACAAAAGCTACTGAGCATGTCCCTGTCACGTATACTTATTCAGCCTACAAGGTAAACCCCTCTCCAAATAGGGAGTGAGACCAGATTAAACAAAACCTACTGAGAGGGCACCACTGTGATACACGGATGACCGCGAAAACTCCCAAGGGAGTGGGAGCTGAGCTAGGGCGTATGGCGGTGGACAGAAATACAAACTCCAGGAGAGTCTGGGAAAGCACGCAACAATATTTCAGAAATATCTGCTAGGTCGATGAGCAATCAGAACTGGACAAACAAAAATATCAAAATATATTCGGACAGTCAAGCGGCACTAAAAGCACTTGACTCTAGTAGGACGTCCTCGGGAACTGTCTGGAGAGATCGAAACATTCTGAACTACTTTAGCGAGCATAATACGCTAACTTTAGTCTGGATTATAGGTCACAGAGGCCTTGAGAGCAATGAAATCGCCGATTGTCATGCAAGGGAAGCGGCGAGTGCTAACTTCATAGGGCCTGAACCGGTCTTGGGTATCGCCAAAGAGGTATCGAGAAGGGCAATAATCCAGATGGTAGAAGAACAGACCGAACGTTACTGGATAGACAGCCCGGACATACATACAAAGACCCTGTGAGAAAATGACAAAAGACTTATTAAACCTCGAGAGACAACAGTTCAAAGCCACTATCGCATTATAAACTGGGCACTGTCGATTAAAACTTCCAGACAATGCCGAATGCAGACTGTGAATGGAGGATGAGGAGACTGTAGAACACATCCTGAGTCAATGTATTGCAGCTAAAAAGACTTAGATTTCAGAACTTCGGAAGAATACTGCTGCGAACTCGGGGTTCAATAATTCCAGTGTCACGATTTAACACGAAAACACTATTTATTTATTCCACAATTACACACGACTACTAAATAACTCACTACTTAACACTTCATAGCCTTCTAATATCGTTCGGAACTTAAGCTTACTTATAGCTCGCTTAAAATAAGACTACTCCTACCGCGCGCTCGCGTTCTCCGTTTATACACAATCCTAAGATTACAGAAAAACCTAGAATGTTCTTGATAAGAATTCTTGAATAACCTCACATAAAAAAAAGGTTGTAAACAACTGCATTCTAGATAAACAGAGTAATAAATCACTCGTGTCACTCAGAGCAATAAATCACCCGTGTCAGCCATGACGCAGCGCGGATAGGTCGCGAGGCTCCACCAACCTCACGCGTTGCCCCGCCTCCGATGCGGCGTCGCTGCGAATCGTAACAATACACATCCGACCACCGGACTTCCACAAAATCTCACTCAAGAAGATAATGGACTTTCTAAAAGGACTGGGTCTTCTGAGTGAACTTTAATTGATATTGAGGCACAATAGATCTTGTAGTTCGCAGTGCACGGGCCCCCTTCTTGGGACCACTCATTTGGAATCAATGAATCAATCAATGTATAGGGCGGCTCATTCTCGATGGATTCATGGGACATTATTAAAACCTTAATAGATAGACGAAATCTATTACATATTTTCTACTCCGATTTTCATGATAAATTTACTACTATCATTATTTCCAAGTTAACTTAATTCGCTTTACCTACACAAGACGTTTTTGAAAAAAAAAGCACTTTTGACATGGCGCTGTACCTCGGCTAATATGGAAAATAGAAACATATTTAGAAAATAGATTAAATAAAAATGTTTTAGGGTTTTTCATACGCCATTTAGCGGTGCAGTTGTGAATTTTTTATTGGTAGCGATTTTCAAGTTACGATATAAAGTTAGATTTTTTTAACAAGTTAATTAAAACACATAAACTAAAAAACATTAATAATATCCTCTCCATCGTATCGGCCACTTTTTGTCAAATAACAATGACAATACGTGAAAGCTCTTTCTTTATGGCAACAAATTAAAAGTTAATTTTGAGATATATCAGATAAAATTTGAGGTGAAGGCCAATTGGCTTACAATCGCAACTATGATTAGCAACAATAAAGACACCAAGAGGAAATTTTCAGTTGGAAGTGCAATTGTCGCTGTAATTCGATGACAATCGCACTGCAGCTTTATCGGATGAGAGAAATAGTCGTCGCAATGCTTTATTCGTATAAAAGTACATTTTCTTCACAATTCACATGATAAATTATCATTAACTGGTATATTACTGTAAAGTATTGTTATTGTATACATCATTTTCTAGGCGGAAAATTCTAGCGAGTCCGAGAATTCTCAAGATCAAGTACCGTTTGAACGACAGGTGTTGAAAGCAATAGACGACAACAATTATGAAACTCTACAAAAGCTCAGCCGAAAAAGGAAGATGGAAGATTTTATCAATATCAGAGATCTATATCAGCCAGATAATACGTTACTGCATTTAGTGGTAAAGCGACGAAAAAGGAAAACGATGCAAGGTCGAGAAGAAAACAAGAAGATAATGGAATTTCTAGTTAAACATGGAGCTGCAGTTGGATTAAAAAATAAGGAAGGGTACACACCCCTAGACGTTTATAATCGCCGATTTCAAAATAAAGAAGAAGACTATGAAGAAATCTCTAAAATACTGTCAGTAGAAGCTGCTTCAAGTTCTTCCGTTTCCTATTCGGAATCTGAAGAAAATGTATCTCAAATGTCTGCCTCATTTATTGCCAACACGGCAGTTGATCAAAGCAACTCTGGTTTGGATAGAGACGAGCAAATCTACCAAAGCAATGAAGAGTACAATTCGGGTGGTTTGAAATTGAACTTACACGGCTCAATTTACCAGTTGCAACTGCTCATGCTATTCTTATATCAAGCCATAAAGTGTAACTACATATCTGTTACGTTGGCTACGGAGATGAAGGATGCCGATAAATTCGACGACATCATATTAAAGTTCAAGAAAAAATCGCAAGATGACCATATGTGGCGTCTGCTTCAAGCTAAACACGTGTTAGATCCCAAGGAAAAAAAAATTGGCATCGCTCAGTTGTTTACTAAAAGCAGTAAGTTTTCCTTATACATGTACTTTGAACATTTCTGTAAAATTTTAGATAATAATGCATTTAAAAATGCTAAGTTCCAAGAATTTACACTTTGCACTAACGCTCATATTGATCCCGTAATTATTGAAAAATATTTAGATGAAGATAAAACCTTCAAAATTGACAGAGTTATGTTTATCAAAAGTCACAAAATGCGAAAGTTTAAATTAAATGGCGACGGTAAGACGCAAATTCAAAAGAATTTTAAATCAGATTCTTGTGATGATAAACGCTTAACCCAATTTGTTCAAAAATTTAGACTAATTACAAACTATCCAGACAGACGTCAGGTTAATAAAGTTATTAATCAAGAACTAGGAGAACGCTTTAATTTACTAGATGCCGAATTAGCGACCAATACTTTTCTTAAATATGTTTTAAACTGGTTTATGGATTATAAGGACCAAAAAAGCAAATTTCTCAAAGGTAGTGACGCTTTACAATTTTTAAAGATAATTCGTAACAAAATTAAAAATATTATGTCAATCGGGGTATCTGATGACTACATAGACGAGTTGAGTAATTTTCAAGTTCAGTTCTCGGAAAGTCCTAAGGAATTAAATACCTTTTTAGTTTGTGATATATCTCAAGTTTTAATGGTAACTACAGAAACCCCTCTCCTCAGTTCCATCAAAGTTAATAATGGAATGCAATCATGTTCTAATTTTAAAGCTAAAGATAGTAAAATTATGTTGCCTCTATCAAAAGTTGTAGACCGTGAAAACACTAGAGACCTTGCACTTAATTCGTTTGCTAGTGAAACCAATTTCAATTTACTTGTATTGAGTAGCGAAATTTTAAATGAAAATAAATGTAATTTAGCCGTTATGGATGAAATTTGCTTGAAATTAACAAATATTTTAAAAAGTAACCAACAAAAAAAAATTATTTTAATTGCACCTAGTGCAAACATATTTTTAGAAAAATTTAAAGGTCATTTAACGAAAATTAAAAGTAATGAAAAATATGTGAATGATAAAAATGAAAATCAATTTAAATATTTGACATTTGACTCCAAAACTTCGTTGCTGCGACAACAAGTATATTTTCAGGGAATTTTAATGCCTTTTAATAAATTAATCGATGTTCGATCGGCTGATTCGATAGTTGATAATAAGACCCTGATTAAACTAATTGAAAAACGTGACATTAGAATAGATGAACCATACAAAACAATTAATGATAATAACATTTATGTTCAAAGGACTTTGACACCACAGATTATAGACCCTTCCATTCTAAGAGACACAACTTTTCTTTCTTCTAATTGCTTAATTATATCAAATGCTACAGAAGCTGATTTAAAAAATGCAGGGAGTGATGTCAATAAAAAACATTTATTTGACTACGTTCATCTAGACAGGGGAATTAAATTACTTAATAAAAATATTAACTATCAAAATTTTCTAAAGGAATATGCACAACGTAATAATAAAGTTAATTTGTATTTTATAGAATATACTAAAGGATATTTAGTATTCAAAAAGTTCATGGGACATGTTAGTCCCATAAAGAAATTTATTCGTAACGGATTTTCTGAGATTAAAAGTAACTGTAATATTTGGATCAGATTTCATGAAGCTACTAATTATGATGTATCTGAAAATAAATGCGGTATAGAAATTAACGAAAAGGATCTTACAAAATTGCATACGTCAGTTGATAATAAAACTTACATTATTTCGGCAAATTCAGGATACGGCAAATCTTTGCTTTTGTCCAATATGACTAATACGTGGAAATCAAAGTTTCCAAACTTGTGGGTTAAGCGAGTGAATCTTAATGACTATGCTTCCTCAAGAGGTTCGGGTAAATTAAAATTAAGCAATATCAATGACAACTTTAATAAAACCGAGACAAAAAAAGCAATTTTATTCCTTTCAAACATGTTATTTAGTAATAATGTTGATGACGAAAATTTACAAAAAAAAATATTTGAATTTGCTCTCACTGCACATACCAGTAATGCCTTATGTCCTAAAGTCATACTTTTATTTGATGGTTTTGACGAGATAAGTCCTCATTATAAAACCAACACTATAACACTTTTAAATGCCCTTCAACAAACTAACGTAACTGAAATCTGGACGACTACGCGAGTTCATGAAACTGCCAGCCTGGAAGACGAATTAGAAGTAGTCGCTTTAAACTTAGATAGATTTAGCCCTCAACAAAAGCGAGCATATTTTAACTTGTTCCAAAAAGACTTGAACCTGGAGGCACACCCAGCTCGAAACAAAATTACATTCAAACAACAACATTCAATTACATACAACTTAAGCAGCAGCGATTTTAACCATTTTACAAGCAACATCGATTTTAAAAAAGACATATTTTCTAATCGTCAAAATCGATTGAAAATAATAATAGAACACACATTCACCGCTATCCCTATTCATCTCGACATGATCTTAAAAGTACTTATTAACCCTAACTATAACGATAGGGACTATGCAGCATTAAACTTGAATCATACGGGTTTATACGAGTTATTCATTGAAATGAAATTTGATTTGTTTTACAAAGATAAAACGTCGTGTTCAAGTGACATTCCCGCAGACAATGATATGTCCCAAAGAGACAAAAAAAATTTAATTCTAACCCATGAAAATTTAGCTTTCGAAACATTATTTCCTGATGTAGTAGAAAAACACAAGCCCATAAAATTAGATAAAAGTTCAATCGACTCGTTATTACGAATAGGGTTTGTGTCAAAAAAAAATGATGATCAGCTAGATTTTATCCACCGAAGTTATGCTGAATACTTTGCATCAAGTCATATCATATCAAACTTCTACAACGCTGAGATTCATTGCTTATTCTTTAATACTTTGCTCCCAGACAACGGAGATATAGTAGACTTTGTAAATATAAATATCAAGAACAAAGCTGTAACTTGCCTAAACGAAAGTTTGACTTTAAAACTGAATCCAAATGATGTCTATAACAACCTGCAAGTACTTTCCGATTATAAGAAATATAACATTTTTGACTATTACCTATCGTGGCTACAAAAAAGTAATCATGCGTTTTTCAATAACATATATCAACAACATATTTGTGTGGATCCATATGTCGACACGAGAAATTATTCCGAAATCTTGGATTCCAAAGAACGAGACTTGGTGCTTGATATCATTAAATGCCTTATAAAAAATAAAGTGAGCTATGGTGGCTCGGGTGGGTGTGTAAATCTGTGTAGTACTTTTCTTAATGAGTTAAATATATTTATGCATATAATATTTCAATATTGGGAAAATTCAAGTATACATGAACTTCTTGACTACATCTACTCAAACGGTCTAAACCCTGATTTGAAATTATTCCTCAATTTTATTAAGCACGTTTGTTTAATATGTAATAAAAGTATATTACATATTGCGTGTTTTAGAGGAAGATTTGATCATTTCGAACAAATAACTAAGTGGGCCTTAAATAAATACCAGGAGAAATCCATTACGCGGACTTCAAAGGAACCTTTAATTTTAAAATATGGATCCGGTGAAAGCTTTAATCATGTGCCAAATATCGTTGTATTACAACACTTTCATGAATCAGTTCTTCATCCATTTCAGTTTATTGCCGACATATTTGGAGCAGAGACACTGAAAAAACTAATGAATATGAAAGATAATGATCGAACGTTATTTCTTCATAACTTCCATGTTTACCGTAACGACCTTCTTAAAGATATGTTAAATTTTCTTTCGAAAGCATTTAACCAGGAATTTGTAAAAGACCTAATAACTATGTCTGGTGAAATGGGCAGAACGGTTTTGCATTGTTCCGTGTGGGGTGACGCCAAAATTGATTTAATATCTTTATTTCAGTTTATTGTCGACAAATTTGGAAAAGACACGCTGAAAAAACTAATAGTTATGAGAGAAAACAATGGAACGTTATTTCTTCATTACCCTCGCGTTTACGGTGACGACCTTCTTAAAGATTTGTTAATTTTTTTTTCGAAATTATTTGACCAGCAATTTGTAAAAGGACTAATAACGAGGTCAAGTAAAGAGCGAAGAACAATTTTGCATTGCTCCATGTGGTATGGCGTCAAAATTGATTTAATAACGTTATTTCAGTTTATTGTCGACACATTTGAAACAGACACGCTGAAAGAACTAATAATTATGAAAGATTACGAGGGAAAGTTATTTCTTCATTACTTAAACGCTTACCGTGACGACCTTCTTAAAGATTTGTTAAATTTTATTTCGAAAGTATTTGACCAGCAATTTGTAAAAGAACTAATAACGATATCAAGTGAAATGGGAAGAACAATTTTGCATTATTCCGTGGTGTATGACGTCAAAATTGATTTAATATCGTTATTTCAGTTTATTGTCGACACATTTGGAACAGACACGCTGAAAGAACTAATAATTATGAAAGATAACGATGGAAAGTTATTTCTTAATTACGACCGCGTTTACGATGACGACCTTCTAAAAGATTTGTTAAATTTTATTTCAAAAGAACTTGACCAGCAATTTGTAAAAGAACTAATAACGATGTCAGATAAAAAGGGAAGTACAATTTTGCATTATTCCATGGGGCGTGGCGTCAAAATTGATTTAATATCGTTATTTCAGTTTATAGTCGACACATTTGGAACAGACACCCTGAAAGAACTAATAATTTTGAAAAAAAACGATGGAACGTTATTTCTTCAGAACTTCCGCGTTTACCGTGACGACCTTCTTATAGATTTGTTAAATTTTATTTCGACAGTATTTGGCCAGCAATTTGCAAAAGGACTAATAACGATATCAGATGAAAAGGGGAGAACCATTTTGCATTGTTCCGTGAGATATGACGTCAAAAATGAATCAATATCTTTATTTCAGTTTATTGTCGACAGATTTGGATCAGACACCTTGAAAGACCTAATAATTATGAAAGATAACCATGGAAAGTTATTTCTTCATTACGACCGCGTTTACGATGACGACCTTCTTATAGATTTGTTAAATTTTATTTCGAAAGTATTTGACCAGCAATTTGTAAAAGAACTAATAACGATGTCAGATAAAAAGGGAAGTACAATTTTCCATTATTCCATGGGGTATGACGTCAAAATTGATTTAATATCGTTATTTCAGTTTATTGTCGACACATTTGGAGCAGATACGCTGAAGGAACTAATAATTATGAAAGATAACGATGGAAAATTATTTCTTCATTACCGCCGCGCTTACAGTGACGACCTTCTTAAAGATTTGTTAAATTTTATTTCAAAAGTATTTGCACAGCAATTTGTAAAAGAACTAATAACGATGTCAGGTGAAAAGGGAAGAACAATTTTGCATTATTCCATGAGGTATTTTGTCAAAATTGATTTAATATCGTTATTTCAGTTTATTATCGACACATTTGGAACAGATACGCTGAAGGAACTAATAATTATGAAAGATAACGATGGAAAGTTATTTCTTCATTACGAGCACGTTTACGATGACGACCTTCTTATAGATTTGTTAAATTTTATTTCAAAAGTATTTGACCAGCAATTTGTAAAAGAACTAATAACGATGTCAGATAAAAAGGGAAGTACAATTTTTCATTATTCCATTTGGCAGGGCGTCAAAAGTGATTTAATACCGTTAATTCAGTTTGTTGTCGACAGATTTGGAACAGATACGCTGAAGGAACTAATAATTATGAAAGATAACGATGGAAAGTTATTTCTTCATTACGAGCACGTTTACGATGACGACCTTCTTAAAGATTCGTTAAATGTTATTTCGAAAGTATTTGACCAGGAATTTGTAAAAGGACTAATAACGATTTCAGATGAAAAGGGAAGAACAATTTTGCATTGTTCCATGGGGTATGGCGTCAAAATTGATGTAATATCGTTATTTCAGTTTATTGTCGACACATTTGGAACAGACACGCTGAAAGAACTAATAATTTTGAAAGATAACGATGAAAAGTTATTTCTTCATTACGACAGCGTTTACGATGACGACCTTCTTATAGACTTGTTAAATTTTATTTCAAAAGTATTTGACCAGCAATTTGTAAAAGAACTAATAACGATATCAGGTGAAATGGGAAGAACAATTTTGCATTACTCCATGTGGTATGGCGTCAAAATTGATTTAATATCGTTATTTCAGTTTATTGTCGACACATTTGGAAAAGACACGCTGAAAGAACTAATAATTATGAAAGATAACGATGGAATGTTATTTCTTCATTACTTCAACGCTTACCGTGACGACCTTCTTAAAGATTTGTTAAATTTTATTTCGAAAAAATTTGACCAGCAATATGTAAAAGAACTAGTGACGATGTCAGGCGAAGAGCAGAGAACAATTTTGCATTATTCCATGTGGTATGGCTTCAAAATTGATTTAATATCGTTATTTCAGTTTATTGTCGACACATTTGGAACAGACACGCTGAAAGAACTAATAATTATGAAAGATAACGATGGAATGTTATTTCTTCATTACAAGCACATTTACGATGACGACCTTCTTAAAGATTTGTTAAATTTTATTTCAAAAGTATTTGGACAGCAATTTGTAAAAGAACTAATAACGATGTCAGGTGAAAAGGGAAGAACAATTTTGCATTATTCCATGAGGTATTTTGTCAAAATTGATTTAATATCGTTATTTCAGTTTATTGTCGACACATTTGGAACAGACACGCTGAAAGAACTAATAATTATGAAAGATAACGATGGAATGTTATTTCTTCATTACTCCCGGGTTTCCCGTGACGACCTTTTTAAAAATTGGTTAAATGTTATTTCGAAAGTATTTGACCAGAAAATTGTAAAACGACTAAGAACGATATCAGATGTTGTTGCAATTGATTTTATGTCATTATTTCAGTTTATTGTCGACACATTTGGACAGAAAGAACTAATGATTATGAAAGATAACTATGGATTGTTATTTCTTCATTACGACCGCGTTCACGGTGACGACCTTCTTATAGATTTGTTAAATTTTATTTCAAAAGTATTTGACCAGCAATTTGTAAAAGAACTAATAACGATATCAGGTGAAATGGGAAGAACAATTTTGCATTACTCCATGCGGTATGGCGTCAAAAATGATTTAATATCGTTATTTCAGTTTATTGTCGACACATTTGGAACGGACACGCTGAAAGAACTAATAATTATGAAAGATAACGATGGAATGTTATTTCTTCATTACTCCCGCGACGACCTTCTTAAAGATTCGTTAAATTTTATTTCGAAAGTATTTGACCAGCAATTTGTAAAAGAACTAATAACGATGTCAGATAAAAAGGGAAGTACAATTTTCCATTATTCCATGGGGTATGACGTCAAAATTGATTTAATATCGTTATTTCAGTTTATTGCCGATACATTTGGAGCAGATACGCTGAAGGAACTAATAATTATGAAAGATAACGATGGAAAATTATTTCTTCATTACTGCCGCGCTTACGATGACGACCTTCTTAAAGATTTGTTAAATTTTATTTCAAAAGTATTTGGACAGCAATTTGTGAAAGAACTAATAACGATGTCAGGTGAAAAGGGAAGAACTATTTTGCATTATTCCATGAGGTATTTTGTCAAAATTGATTTAATATCGTTATTTCAGTTTATTATCGACACATTTGGAACAGATACGCTGAAGGAACTAATAATTATGAAAGATAACGATGGAAAGTTATTTCTTCATTACGGGCACGTTTACGATGACGACCTTCTTATAGATTTGTTAAATTTTATTTCAAAAGTGTTTGACCAGCAATTTGTAAAAGAACTAATAACAATATCAGGTGAAATGGGAAGAACAATTTTGCATTACTCCATCTGGTATGGCGTCAATATTGATTTAATATCGTTATTTCAGTTTATTGTCGACACACTTGGAACAGACACGCTGAAAGACCTAATAATTATGAATGATAACGATGGAAAGTTATTTCTTCATTACGAGCGCGTTTACGATGACGACCTTCTTATAGATTTGTTAAATTTTATTTCAAAAGTGTTTGACCAGCAATTTGTAAAAGAACTAATAACAATATCAGGTGAAATGGGAAGAACAATTTTGCATTACTCCATCTGGTATGGCGTCAAAATTGATTTAATATCGTTATTTCAGTTTATTGTCGACACATTTGGAATAGACACGCTGAAAGAACTAATAATTATGAAAGATAACGATGGAATGTTATTTCTTCATTACAAGCACATTTACGATGACGACCTTCTTAAAGATTTGTTAAATTTTATTTCAAAAGTATTTGGACAGCAATTTGTAAAAGAACTAATAACGATGTCAGGTGAAAAGGGAAGAACAATTTTGCATTATTCCATGAGGTATTTTGTCAAAATTGATTTAATATCGTTATTTCAGTTTATTGTCGACACATTTGGAACAGACACGCTGAAAGAACTAATAATTATGAAAGATAACGATGGAATGTTATTTCTCCATTACTTCCACGCTTACCGTGACGACCTTCTTAAAGATTTGTTAAATTTTATTTCGAAAAAATTTGACCAGCAATTTGTAAAAGAACTAGTGACGATGTCAGGTGAAGAGCAAAGAACAATTTTGCATTATTCCATGTGGTATGGCTTCAAAATTGATTTAATATCGTTATTTCAGTTTATTGTCGACACATTTGGAACAGACACGCTGAAAGAACTAATAATTATGAAAGATAACGATGGAATGTTATTTCTTCATTACAAGCACATTTACGATGACGACCTTCTTAAAGATTTGTTAAATTTTATTTCAAAAGTATTTGGACAGCAATTTGTAAAAGAACTAATAACGATGTCAGGTGAAAAGGGAAGAACAATTTTGCATTATTCCATGAGGTATTTTGTCAAAATTGATTTAATATCGTTATTTCAGTTTATTGTCGACACATTTGGAACAGACACGCTGAAAGAACTAATAATTATGAAAGATAACGATGGAATGTTATTTCTTCATTACTCCCGGGTTTCCCGTGACGACCTTCTTAAAAATTGGTTAAATGTTATTTCGAAAGTATTTGACCAGAAAATTGTAAAACGACTAAGAACGATATCAGATGAAATGGGAACAAGAATTTTGCATCGCTCCATGGGGTATGGCGTCAAAATTGATTTTATATCATTATTTCAGTTTATTGTCGACACATTTGGAACAGACACGCTGAAAGAACTAATAATTATGAAAGATAACTTTGGAATGTTATTTCTTCATTACGACCGCGTTCACGGTGACGACCTTCTTATAGATTTGTTAAATTTTATTTCAAAAGTATTTGACCAGCAATTTGTAAAAGAACTAATAACGATATCAGGTGAAATGGGAAGAACAATTTTGCATTACTCCATGCGGTATGGCGTCAAAAATGATTTAATATCGTTATTTCAGTTTATTGTCGACACATTTGGAACGGACACGCTGAAAGAACTAATAATTATGAAAGATAACAATGGAATGTTATTTCTTCATTACTCCCGCGACGACCTTCTTAAAGATTCGTTAAATGTTATTTCGAAAGTATTTGACCAGGAATTTGTAAAAGGATTAATAACGATTTCAGATGAAAAGGGAAGAACAATTTTGCATTGTTCCATGGGGTATGGCGTCAAAATTGATGTAATATCGTTATTTCAGTTTATTGTCGACACATTTGGAACAGACACGCTGAAAGAACTAATAATTTTGAAAGATAACGATGAAAAGTTATTTCTTCATTACGACCGCGTTTACGATGACGACCTTCTTATAGATTTGTTAAATTTTATTTCAAAAGTATTTGACCAGCAATTTGTAAAAGAACTAATAACGATGTCAGATAACAAGGGAAGTACAATTTTTCATTATTCCATTTGGCAGGGCGTCAAAAGTGATTTAACACCGTTAATTCAGTTTGTTGAAGACAGATTTGGAACAGACACGCTGAATGAACTAATAATTATGAAAGATAATGATGGAATGTCATTTCTTCATTACATCCGCGTTGACTATGACAACCTTCTTAAAGATTTGTCAAATTTTATTTCGAAATAATTTGACCAGCAATTTGTAAAAGAACTAATAACGATGTCAGGTGAAAAGGGAAGAATAATTTTGCATTATTCCATGGGGTATGGCGTCAAAATTGATTTAATACCGTTATTTCAGTTTATTGTCGGCACATTTGGAACAGACACGCTGAAAGAACTAATAATTATGAAAGATAACGATGGAATGTTATTTCTTCATTACTTCCGCGTTTACTATGACGACCTTCTTAAAGATTTGTTAAATTTTATTTCGAAATAGTTTGACCAGCAATTTGTAAAAGAACTAATAACGATGTCAGGTAAAGAGGGATCAACAATTTTGTATTATTCCATGGCGTTTGGCGTCAAAATTGATTAAATATCGTTATTTCAGTTTATTGTCGGCACATTTGGAACAGACACGCTGAAAGAACTAATATTTATGAAAGGAAACAATGGAATGTTATTTCTTCATTACTTCCGCGTTTACCGTGACGATATTCTTAAAGATTGGTTAAATTTAATTTCGAAAGTATTTGGCCAGCAATTTGTAAAAGAACTAATAACGATTTCAGATGAAAAGGGAAGAACAATTTTACATTGTTCCGTGTGGGATGATGCCAAAATTGATTTAATACCTTTATTTCAGTTTATTGTCGACACATTTGGAACAGACACGTTGAAAGAACTATAAATAAGAAAAATAACGATGGAATGTTATTTCTTCATTACTCCCGCGTTTACCGTGACGACCTTCTTAAAGATTTGTTAAATTTTATTTCAAAAGTATTTGGACAGCAATTTGTAGAAGAACTAATAAAGATGTCAGGTGAAGAAGGACTAACAATTTTGCATTATTCCATGGGGTATGGCGTCAACATTGATTTAGTATCGTTATTTCGTTTTATTGTCGGCTAATTTGGAACAGACACGTTGAAAGAACTAATAATTATGAAAGATAACGATGGAAAGTTATTTCTTCAATACTTTCGCGTTTACCATGACGACCTTCTTAAAAATTTGTTAAATTTTATTTCGAAAGTATTTGACCAGCAATTTGTAAAAGGACTAATAACGGTATCAGGTGAAAAGGGAAGAACAATTTTGCATTATTCCATGGGGTATCACGTAAAGAGGGAAGAACAGTATTGCATTATTCCATGAGGTATGGCGTAAAAATTGATTTAATATAGTTATCTCAGTTTATCATCGACACATTTGGAACAGACACGCTGAAAGAACTAATAATTATGAAAGATAACGATGGAAAGGTACTTCTTAATTACCACCGCGTTTACGATAACGACCTTCTTATAGATCTGTTAAATTTTATTTCGAAAGAATTTGACCAGCAATATCTAAAAGAACTAATAGTGGTGAAGAGGGAAGAACAATTTTGCATTATTCCATGAAGTATGGCGTCAAAATTGATTTAGTACAGTTATTTCAGTGTATTGTCGGCACATTTGGAACAGACACGTTGAAGGAACTAATAATTAAGAAAGATAACGATGGAAAGTTATTTCTTAATTACGACCGCGTTTACGATGACGACCTTCTTAAATATTCGTTAAATGTTATTTCGAAAGTATTTGACCAGGAATTTGTAAAAGGACTAATAACGATTTCAGATGAAATGGGAAGAACAATTTTGCATTGTTCCGTGTGGGATGACGCCAAAATTGATTTAATACCTTTATTTCAATTTATTGTCGACACATTTGGAACAGACACTCTGAACGATCTAATAACTATGAGAGATATCGTTGGATTGTTATTTTTTCATTACTTCCCCTTTTACCGTGACGATCTTCTTAAAGTTTTGTTAAATTTTATTTGGAAAGTATTTGATCAGGAATTTGTAAAAGAACTAATAACAATATCAGGTGAAAAGGGAAGAACATTTTTGCATTAATCCGAGGGGTATGACGTCAAAATTGATTTAATATCTTTATTTCAGTTTATTGTCGACACATTTGGAACAGACACACTGAAAAAAACTAATGATAATAAAAGATAACGAAGGAAAATTATTTCTCCATTACACCCTCGTTTATTGTCGACATATTTGGAACAGACACAAAATGAAAAGTAATTTCTTCATTACAAGCACGTTTATCGTGACGACCTTCTTCAAGACTTGTTAAATTTTATTTTGAAAATGTTTGATCAGGTTTGACATAACGATGTCAGGTGAATAGAAAAAATTGCTATTTATGTAACCAGTTACGAAAAGTCCGATTCTGTGTAACGAATGAATGTTTGCGAGACGAGCGCAGCGAGTTCCCGCAATTTGAATGAGATACACAAAAAAGGTTTTTCGTCACGTGTTTCATACAAGATTTTTTCTAATTTTGACTACAAATACCTACTTAGAGAGAGAATTATTATTATTAAACTTCAATATTTACTTTTAAACCACTTTGTATCTACTTAATACCGTAAAACTATAGCAACGGTGTGCCACAGCCGAAACCTGCAACTGGTGGTGACACCAACTTTTCATCACTAGTTACGAAAGATTTTACTTTTCGTAACTAGTTACGAAAAGTAGGACGTTACGTCACTGTCATCAGTATTGAAAAGTGCCACTTTATATGTCAAAATTAGAAAAACACGTTTACATTATTTCTTGGAGGATGATGCCAAAATTGAATTAATATCATTATTAAAAAACCAATGATCAAGAAAGGTAATGCGGGACAATTATTTCTTCATTACAAGCGCGTTTACCATGATGACCTTCTTAAATTATTGTTAAATTTTGTTTCGAAAATATTTGACCAGCAATTTTTTAAACAACTAGTAACAAAATCAGACAAAAGGAAGATACACTTAAGGAATATGAAACATAAAGAGAGAAACTTATAACTTCATAACTGCCGTTTTTACTATGACTCTTATTAAAGATTTGTTAAATATTATTTTGAAATTAGTTGACTAACAATTTTCAAAATAACTAATAAGGATGACAGGTGAAAAAGGAAAAACTTTTTCATATTACGTGTGGTATGTTGACAAAACTGATTTAGTATCCTAATTTCAGTTTATTGTCGACTCATTTGGAGCAAACACACAGAAAGAACTGATGATTATGTATGATAACGATGGAGAGTTACTTCTTCATAACAAGCGAGTTTACAATGACGACTTTCTTAAAGATTTGTTAAATTTAATTTTCAAATTATTTGATCACCAAGTTGGAAAAGAACTAATAACAATGACGGGTGAAGAGGAATAAACATTTGTACATTATTTCCTGGAAAATTTTGCCAAAATTTATTTAATATCTTTATGGTCGGGAAATTTGGAAGACACACTGAAAAAACTAATGATTATGAAAAATATCGATGGTGAGTTTTTTCTTTATTACTTCCGAGTTAAGCGCGATAAACTTCTTTAATATTTGTTACCTAAATTTTATTTTGAAAGTATTTGATCAGCAATTTTTAAAAGAATTAATAACGATGTCACGTAAAGAGAGAAGAACACTTTTACATTATTTCCTGGAGGATGATACCAAAATTGACTTTTTAACTTTATTGTCGGGAAATTTGGAACAGACACACTGAAAAAACTAATGATTATGATGTCTGAATGAATCGATTTTTAGCCGTCGGTACTATGAAAACGCTGTTTTCGACCTTTTAAACGACTGATATACCATCATTTCGCAAGCTCTAATTGTGTCCATCCCCAGACTAGTTTCGCCGTTTACGGCTCGTCAGTGAGGCTTTGACACAACCAGAGCTAGCGATTTTTGGATACTCAAAACACGTTTCATGGCAGTACCGAGAACCGTAAACGGCGAAACTGGTATGGGGATGGACACAATTAGAGCTTGCGAAATGATGGTTTATCAGTTGTTTAAAAGGTCGAAAACAGCGTTTTTATAGTACCGACGGCTAAAAATCGATTCCTGTATTTTACAGTCTTCTGCATCATTTTCTCCTTAGACCGGGCATTGACGTTGACACTGAACGGGTGTAATCTCGTTAGTTCAATAAACGGACACGGATGGCGCCACCGGGAACCTTTTCTCGGTACTGCCATGAAATGTGTTTTGAGTATCCAAAAATCGCGAGCTCTGGTTGTGTTAAAGCCTCACTGACGAGCCGTAAACGACAAAACTTGTCTGGGGATTGACACAATTAGAGCTTGCGAAATGATGGGATATCAGTCATTTAAAAGGTCGAAAACAGCGTTTCGATGGTGAGTTGTTCTTCATTGTTTCGACGTTTAGCGTGATAAACGTCTTTAATATTTGTAACCTACATTTTATTTTGAAAGTATTTGATCAGCAATTTTTAAAAGAACTAATAACGTTGTGTAAAGGGGAAAGAATAATTTTACATTAACCTTCAATATATTCTTATATCTTTATTTCAATTTATTTTCGATACTGTCGACTATGAAAAAGAAATATGGAATGTTATTTATTTGACCAGCACATTTTTAATATAATTAATAACGTTTGTTAGAATAAACAGAGAATATAGTTTATTATCCGATAAGCATATTACAATGTAGGCCATCATTGAGTAGGTTACGTTTGAGCCCACGAGGGTAGCGAGTGGCGGAATTTACTTGAGGTAATAATGCCTATAATATGCAAGTTGGATACTATATTTTGTTCACGGCTTAATTTACAATTTTTACCTACAAATAATTAGATAACTCGTCCGCATGGGTTTTTTTTTTGATTGTCAAAGTCAAAGTGACTTTAAAACCATTATGGCGGCCGCATCAGGGCTGACATAATAGTTGAAACATTTATTTGTTTTGTAAGTTCCAACATGGCGGTGTCTGCATGCAATTCTTATGGAGTTTCTAATGAAAAAAAAACAAAGATGTAGCGCAATCTTTGCGAGTCCAGAGATTATAACACACCATATTATGTGCTTACAAAGGAGTAACATCAGTTGTAAGGACAACTGATGACTATATTATTGTACAGCCTTGGCAAACAATTTTACATTATTCGGTGGTGAATTGTGCCAAAATTTATTTAATATCTATGTCCACGGCTGTACAACAATATAATCATCATATGTCTGTTTGTTAATAAGCAATATTGTGTGCCATAACCTTTGAACTGGAAGAGGGTGTAGAATATTCTTTGTCCACGACAATACTATAATAATCACATTATTTTTGTACATTCTCAAGACTAACGATAATCATTATTCACTTGTGAATAATGAACATTAATCACAAGTGAATAATAAGTTGTCATGGAAGCGAAACATGTCGTAGGCAACTGACAACTCAAAAAGTAAACTGCCTTAAACATGAAATCGGTAGTTACCACTGGTTCATTCAAATAATTATCCTTCTATTAGGATGTATTGAGGCAAATGTAGGTTACAGTGTCTTTTTTTCACTAAAATATGTACTTTTCACTGAAAAATACTTAAAATAGGCCATAAAATGAAGTAATTTACCGTCCACCCTCGTAGCATTGAAATGAACATGCGGTGACATGCGCGGGTGACTAGACCGTCATCTATCGACAAGACGCATCAAACGTCGCGCCATTGAATAGCGAAACCAGTCGTGGTCGTGGTTTTAAAATTGTGAATTATCTTTGTGGCACCTATAACCTATCATATTTGAGAAAACCCAGAATTTTGGTCTTGGATAAAGTATAGTATTCAACGCGCATTTAATGAGCGTTATTCTCATTATTATTTCATGTTGGAATGAATTGGAATGAATTGATGTTGGAAAGTATTTATATATAAAAAAATATTAGATGGCAACTCTAGCCGCGACAGAAATGCACGGTCATAATGGTTTTAACGTCACTTCGATTTTGACAATCAAAACAAACCGGGTGATAAGGACCTAGTTTGTTATGTAAAAATTGAAAATTAACCTGTGGTCAAAGTGTAGTATTCAACTTGCATATAATAGGCATCATTACCTCAGCTGAATTGCGCCACTCGCTACTCTCGTGAGCTGAAATATACCCTTCAGTATGATCGCCTGCACTATATGCTTGTTGGATAATATACTATTACATTGTTCCGCGTGCGTTTACATCGAAATTGGCTAAATATCTTTATTTCAGTCTTTTATCGACAAATTTGGACCAGAAACATTGAAGGAACTGACGAACATGAAAGATAATAATGAAATTTATTTGTTGATTATTATCGGCTTTACCATCACGAGTTTTTAAAAGATATTTGAAAAGTTGTTGCACGAAAACATTCGGAAAACAATTTGCAAAAAAACTAGTACCTAGAAATGCGACGGATGGTGATTTTTCGCCGGCTATTCAGCTAACATTTCGTCGGATAAAAAGCAATAACAAAATTGACTGCTGTCTAGGAGAACTCTTCTGCTGTCTAGGCTACTTATCTCTACCAAAATCGTTCTAATCTAACGCGACCTTCGGTTCTTCGAAGGTAGTAGGTAGAAAACGTCAACAAAAAAACTTTTCAATTACCACAATTTTTCAACCTTTCATTTTTTAAATTTAATGAAACCTGCTGTGTCGAAAATATTTTACGCTTTAAACACAGTGGTTCCATTCGAATTGTTTTTCATATTTTGTTCAAACCTCAGCCCACATTTTCGATAAAACCACGATTACATTTTTCTTCAAGGTCATAAAAACGAAGCAACAAAAATAATTCTTTTTTACAGTTGTGCAACGTTTTACTCTCTGTAGGGTTGACGTTTCAAGCGATCATGAAATTGTATATTAAGACACAAGTTTCACAAGGAGGCTCATTCTCGTACCAGTCCAAGTTTACAAACGAAGAGCGTAGCGACGAGTTTTGAAATGGACGTGTGCGATAAAGAGCCTCATGAAGTGTAACTTACTCTATTTTTTTCTATTGAGAAATATTTTTTTATATATTCAATAAATATAAATTGAATGTCCTGCCATTTGTACCTTTCTTAACTTCTAATATCCGTAAAGGATAGTAGATATGACAAACGTCAGATTTTCAAATATTTCCATTCACATAAATTATCAACAACTTTTATATACAGGGTGATTCACGGTCGATGGTAGGTTCGAAGTTTATGGTGAACGGGACACACAATTCTTCTAAAAATTGCAGATGTAGGTCGTGCTGTATCCACCTAAAATATTTTCAGCAATGCGACGTTGCCGGTTATATGAAAAACTAGTATCAACTCTGATAGATTAAATAGCACAACCTGTAAACTATTTCATTTTTAAATTCGCTATTTCTTTTTGATCATTTCTGCTTAATAACTCCTATACCTACCTCTAGTTGTTTTCGAAATATTAATTATACTTTTTATTTTTTTGTTTAAAATAAGGCCCTATTAGAACTTCTATTACAACGCGATTTGAATTCATGCAAATATCAAATTTTGAAGTTTGTTTAGGAAAGATACTTGATTTTGTTCCATGTAGGGAAAGTGGTCCTACGTTGTGTGATGCTAATCCCGCCTAAATAACTTTTTTTTTAAATAGTACACCCTGTATAGTAACAAACACTACGGAAGACAAATAAATTTCCTTTAAAATTATGTATCATGTTATCATTTCACAAATAAATGATGGTTTATATATTACTTATCTTTAAACATTGAATTATTTTCGCATATTTGCCGAATTAGGTTCTGGAACCTGGAACACCATAATGTGAATGCTATAGAGTGTATATAAAAAGAACCTCGTAGCAAGCTATGGAAGATAAGTCATGTCTGAGATAAGTTCATAAAAGAAACTAAATTCGGAACATTTTATGACATTTTTGACTTTCAATAATTGGTTTTATGAAGTCATCTCAGATCTACCGTTCTAAATCCATAGCCTGCTTAAGTAAATGGTAGAAAACGGCTATTCTTATGAAATTTTGATGAAAATTATTTATTCTTCGTGGACAAATTGTTGCAAGAACATGCAGAAAGTTTAACGGAATGTACACTGATTAACAACAAATTAACGAAACCAAGTTTATATGGAAACAAAATAATGCTATCAAATATGGAAAAAGTTCATAGCGCCTTAAGTATCTTGAATTCTAACTAAGATCACAAAAACAATGAGAAAATACAATTATTTAATAGTTACATTAGATGCTCGAACGTCCGCCATTGGATTCCAAGCAGGTGACAATGCGCACATTTACAGACTGGTTTGTGCCCTCTGGATTCCATTTGGTACACATCGGCGTAATTCCTCTTTACGGTTTACAGTTGGTAAAAGTCCACTAGTAAAAATCCAATGAAGTAAGATCCCACGATCTCACAGGCCAATCTCATGGGCCCAAGCGCCCAAACCAACGCCAACGGTCATCAAACATCCCAAAGAGGTCCCTTGTTACCTCCTGGCTGCAATGTGCGGTAATCTTTTAATGTTAGGTTTTCTAAAAACTCGTTAACTATCTACCTAAGGATTTCGAGCAATTTTGTAGAATTTATCGGTTCGTCGTAATTAACGAAACTTATTTGATTACCCTTTAGGAGACAAAACACAAAATTTAATTGTTCTTGAAATCCCCCATATGTTGTTGATTTCTTCAACAACATATGGATTAACTACACATGGATTTTCTTTAACCCACTTTCTTCCTGACGTTTTGTCCATAGCTGCGGCAGACACTATCAAAGCGATGAGGCAATGGGCGAGATAATCTCCCGTGCTTCTCGACGTTGACTGATTGATTCAAATTTATCTACCGTGTGCACGGTAGCAAACAAGTAGGTAGGTGTGGGAGAGTGTATACTTCGTGTAATTTTCTTCGTGCAATCTTTCTCAGAAAATTGAACACCTACTTTATTGACTGATTCGACTGTGGTGAGCTCCGTGGCATTTATTTCCCCGCCGTCGCGCTGGAGGGGAGGGACTGGGGTGGGTGTAGTAGTAGGGCGGGGTTTTGGCGCACTTGAAGTATGTCGTAGAACTCGCTTTCAGTCTGCATTTAGAAACGTAATCTGCTCCTTCCTGTTGTCGCCATGTTTCCAAATAACAAAAGTGTCGTCCACGTATCGGAACCAGCACTTTGGCCTCGTATTTGCCATTGCCATCGCTTTGACCTCGAAAATTTCCATAAAATAGCTGTCTACTACTGGACTAGGGGGGCTGCTTATAGCTACACCATCAGTTTGTTCGTAGAAATCTTCCTTCCATTGAAAATATATAGTGGTTAGGCAGGGTTGGAACAACTTGGCAATATTTTGTAGAAATTCCTGGTTAATGTTCCATGGCTTCCTTAATGGGTACCTTAATAGGTTCTCTTGGCGAAACAGTCAAAGAATGCAGTTTTTCAACGAAATGAGTGGAGTCTTTTATAAAGTTGTCAGTATTTCCTATTTTAGGTTGCAGCAGTCTTGTGAGATATCTCGCGATTTCGGGGTTGGGCTTCCTTTGGTGTGAACGATAGGTCTCAGTGGCATATCCAGTTTGTGGATCTTTGGCAAACCGTGCAGCCTTGGTGGCAAGACTTCTGAATTTTTAAGCTTAGTCATTTCATCCGATCCCACGTCCTTGATTAAATTGTTGGTGTCCCTCAGAATCCGGGCGGTTGGATCACGAGTTAGCTCTTTGCAGGGTGGTGGAATCTAACAGTGTTCTGATTTTTCCTTCGTGATCCGATGTTGACATTACTACCAACCAACTCGTAGAATGCTCCTATCGGCACCCGGAGTTTGGCACCACAAAACGCTCGTGTCAACACGAGGATTACGGAACACAAGAAGGGTCGCAGGCTGCGACAAACACACAAGTCAGCAGTAGCAGAGCAGACTCTCCCCGAAGGTCACGACATCCTTTTCAACGAGGTGGATATCTTATATTAATCACTGCGTTTCTATCCGAGACTAACGAGAGAGGCTATTGAGATGTTTAAACACGACAACAATTTCAATAGGAAGGAGGAAATTTCGTTTCGAAATGCAAACTGGAAGCGAGTTCTACGACATACTTCAAGTGCGCCGAAACCTCACACCACCACCCCCCACCAGTCCCTCCACTGCAGCGCGATGGCGGGGGAATAAATACCACGGAGCTCACCACAGTCGAATCAGTCAACGTCGGGAAACACCGGAGATCACTTCGCCCATTGCCTCATCGCCTTTGATAATGTCTGCAGCAGCTGTAGACGAAACGTCAGGAAAAAAATTCCATTGCACCACGGCTTCAAAGCGCGGAAAATATTTTAGATTTTATTTGAAATAGATTTTACAAAACACTAATAACGATAATGACGAGTGAAGATGGGGTTAGATTACTTCGACTGGTATTACATCAAACTTGATTTAATAATTGTATTACAATTTAATATTGACACGCTTGCAATTGATATACTGAAAAAATAAAGCATTATGAAACAAGGGAAAGGTTACTTCCTCATTATTTTCACCAATGTCATGAATCAGGAACAACTTGCAAGAATTTTTGAACCACTCAGTAAAAATATCTGGTAATAATTTTGTAAACGAACTATTCAATAGTCAAAATTAAATAGAAAAAAATCACTTTGGAATGTTTTGATTCTTCAGAACAAGCAAACATTTTTATTAGGTGTAAGCAATGACGATGTAGATATGGACAATGCAAATAATGGTGCGCAAGTAGATTAGCTAAGATAGTTCTGGCACAATTTAGCCCGTTGTTGTCTTTAAGTCCTCATAAAGATTCTCAGCTAAAATTTGTGTGTCCTAATTACGAATTAAAATATGTAAGTACATGGCCCTAAAAATAAAATTAAGTTGTCATTACGTTTACCCTAATGTCACAAAATCATGTTCTTGTTATCAACATTATTGCAATTGAACTTCAATATTAATAACGTTTTTTCCTTTGCGCGTCTAAGAGGCGCATTAAAAATGGTTCCGCATATTTTTTTTTTCTTAAAAAGAAATCAAAGATACCGTTAATACTCTCAGGGCACTTTAGAGCAGCCACTTGAACACGCTATTAGATTTTGTGAATGAAATCAAAAGGTTCCTTTCAAAATATAATGTGTTTAATTTTAGGTGTATATGTTGGTCATATAAATTTAATTTACCTCCTTGCAGACCCGGTGTTTATACTTTTATACATACCGGGTGTTGCATCGTCAAATCGCCGTTAGGTAATCCCATGTAAATTTTAATATCTTCAAATATTATTACCCCTGTTTCTTTAAGTGCAAAATTGTAGAGGTGCTTTTTGAAAGTGAAACCTTGAAAACAGGGCGACCAGATAGATTATGTATAACGCTTACCTACAAGTTCTTAAAGCCAAATTAGTACGAGTTAGCTAAACGTAGGTCAGTCGATTTGAAACTCAGTTATATGAAAAGTTGCTTCCTTTGGCCACCAGAGGTCATTAGAATATAAATCATAAAATTAATGCTTTTCTCATAATTTGTCGAGAACGAGTAATCGGATAATCCTGATTTTTCGGAGGTTACCTAAAGTGGTTGAGTTATATAGTGGTAAAGACAATTTCTTAAAAAGATGTTAAACACATAAAAAAAATGCTTGTTGAGAGGATATTTTCTAGAATTTTACAGGCGAGTGAACTAATCAACTACAAACATTTTTTTCTCAATGATGATTTTATTTCAAAACTCTCTTGTCTCTTGTAATATGTTTGTCAACTGAGCGGTTTTATATAGAAAAATTTTTTTCGTATGCATGTTTCTTAAAATTACTAATAGAAATAATTATTCGACGGATTCTACCTGTATGTCAAAATAATGTTAAAATTCAAGTCAAGTGTGTAAAGAAGTTCTCAGTCAACAACAAAATTGTTATTATTAAACTTAATCATAAATTTTACATCGACATGAATATGCCCGGGAAATTAAGCGAAAACGTGTCACAGTCTATAGAGAAAAATTTCCTATCGCCAGATATTCAACGATCGAACCTTTTCAAATATTGGAAATTGGAAATGAAAAAAAAATGTGCTACTGTTGATATAAGTTGTTGAGATAGTGAAAATATTAGAGAGGATTATAGCGGAACCAAGTTTAGGTTGTCGTCTTCTATGTAGGGAATTAAGCATTAGTAAGATTATGCATATCTTACAAGAACAGTTATTATTGTATCCTTATCAGCTTCAAAAAGTTCATGTTCTTTTCATGACTGATGCTCCATAAACATGTTCAAATTCTACAAAAAATCTTTTTTTACAAACGAAGCAAGCTTTACAAAATCTAGAATTACTAAATTATCCAATGAACACGTTTATGCAAAGGAGAATCCTCACGGATTCAAGATGAATTTAAAGATAATGTCTGCGCGGAAATTATTGGCCATTACCTTATAGGCCCTGTTGTGACTCCTGATAGATTATGTCAGATTAGATTGAGTTATTTGTTTCACAAATTTAAAGTTATACTTTTTACGAAATACTTTGCCGGTGCTTCTGGAAGGTTTACGCTTTGCTTCGATAAAAAAAAGTGATACGTTAATGACGATGCTCCTCCTTGTTTTGCTGCTAATGTTCGACAGAATTTAAATCATGAATACCCGATCGCTGGATAGGATCTGGCCGCCTTGTTCACCCGACCTTAATAAGTGTGATTTCTTTTTATGGGAGGCTTTCTAAAATGAGGATTAAATTCAAGTCAACTTTTTAGAAAAAAAAATTAAAGTGAATGATCGTGAAAACATACTAAGGCGAATTTCAATTGCTAACAATCTTTTTAATAATTGAGGAGTGTTACATCGAGTTTAATATAAATTTTTGGATAGGGTTAATAAATGCGTTCAGAAAAATGGTGGCCATTTTGAGCATTTGTCAAATTGGAATAGTTTTTATGTAATAAAGTAGTATTTTTTTTGTGTAAGTAACATTAAAAGAAAAAAATAGTTTTAAATATTTTTACAAATTTGGAATGATAATAAATGATTTAATCAAATTTTGTCGTTGACTACCGATCTCTGGACAACTACCATTTTGAAAAACCGGTAAAATACTTAAAATATCACTAAAATAATTATTTCTTATATTATTTTAAACAAATATGATCACATATGAAAAACATTTTCTTATGAAAAATCCCTTCAGCTAAGAAACGATTTACAGGAACAAAAAAGTTTTAAAATAAAATCAGTATTGAGAAAAAAAAAATGTTTTTAGTTTGCAGGTTCACTCGACTGAAATTTCTAGAGAATATCTTCTCGACCGGTATTTTTTTACGCTTTTAACATTTTTTTCTTAAAGAGCTTTATCACGATATAAAACACCATTTGACCACCTTATATAACCTCTAAAAATTAGGAATAACCGTTGTTGACTCAATATCGAGTAAAATACGTAAATTACAAAAAAATCATTAATTCACGTGATCGTTAAACTCCAACACACAATATTTTTAAATTAACAGAATTTTATTATTGTTAAAACTCTTTGCCTAGACACTTTCATATCTATTTTGTGTAGCACATTATGTCACATAAACTTAATACTTACGTGGCAATTAAATATTTTTTATTTAAAAAAAAACGACCTTCTCAATTTATTTGTTATAAGGATTTATAATTTCAAGTGCAAACGCGTGTTTTCTTGGTAATTAGCTATAGTCGTTTGTAACGATATTATTTACTACCTTATTATATTTGATTCTTAATTTATCTCTGTTGCTTTTATAGTGCTTATTATTATTATTATTATTTTATATTATGTAATTTAATTTTCATAATCTTATTGATTTTCTTTGCTAAGACCAAATGTATATTTTCCTTTTATATATATTTTTATTTTTATATATATTGTCACAAAGAAGCAAAAAGACATAAAATTGCAGCGTCCTTAGAAATGGTCGGCCGATGACCGGTTTAGTAACCAAGGAATAGTTGACCCAAATTTATAAATCATAGATCGTAAATTTGTTCAACAACTCTGTACTTCGAACCGCTGATTGACGTCATGGAAAAGAACGTTGCAATGCATTGGAAAAAAGTGCTGACGAAAAGAGAAGTAAGCTCGAGGATTTTTGGGCGAGCGATGGGGACTTGCTCGGTGGCTTGCACGTAGGCAAGACTCCGAGATTCTTTTGAAGTTCGGGTTGATCCTTTTGGGGGCGTTACGTCAGATAGACGAACGACCACCCGTCGAAGAGTAATTAAGTGTTTTCCCAAAATTGGTTATCGACCGAGTACAAAGAAGAAAGTTGTCCTAGAAGTCCTTGTTGTCCTAAGAGAAACCACGGGTACGCATAGGAGTACCCCTGAAGCACGTTAAATTGGTTGGCACGATACGGTCCTCCTCTACACTTGACCTAGGTAAGACCCTTTTGTTATAACGGTGTTTGTTTTCATATTAGTCATTTCAGTTAAGTAGTTAGGGTAATTTTAAGGCACAGAAAATAGAAGTTTACTTGAATCTCATCTTCTTATTTTAAATATAAACCCCCCATATTTTTGAAAGCCCCTATTCAGTGAGAAAATCAGCATAGGACCCTTCGGGGGAGGTAACGACGACCCGGTACCCATTTAAAGATTAGAGATTTAAAGCGTAAATTAACGCCCAGTCAAATATAGTAATTTTTACATAAATAAGTACGCTACTATAAACCCCATCTATCAGTTTTAAATATAATTACCCCCATATTTTCATTTTCGTGACATGGTGGAGAGCGCAAACCGAAGGCAAATATGCTGATTTGTTATTTTATTTGTGTTTTTATTAATTTAATACGAACCAGGGTCAAGTAACTTCTATGAACTACTGCCTTATAATTTAATTAGGTCAGATTTCCTCAGGTCAACATTCTTTGTAGAAATTTTGCGAACATTTTTAAAAGTCATAAAAGGTGGTAATTTAATTTTTTTCTTTTGAGGCAGGCCTATTGTTTTAGTTATTGCGAAAAGCTACTAAGAACAGAGTAATCATACGCCACTTAGAATTTGGGTATTGAACAATAACGAGTTCTAAAGAAAATTCTTGGAATCCTATTAGAGGTGTCGTCTCGCTTTAGTACTTTTTTTATATAATATAGGAGAATAGAATATTTTTATTGGTTGTAGGGCGTCAGCTAGATAACTCAGCTTTGCAGGGATAGGAATATTTTTTATTGAAAAGCGTACCAGAAATTATTATTAAAAGTTGCGCAATGTCATCAGTAAAGTAGTAGGAAGGAACACCATTGTTTCGGAAAACGAATTTAGAAAGAAAATTTTAGTGTGGTAAAGAGCGCGATATTTCGATACATTTTACCATCATTTTTGCTTTTGACTTGATTTTATGTAAATGAAGTATAACTGAAGGTCTCATTGTTTTAAACATTTTGCAAGTAAAAGATTCTTTTTTTCTAAATTTTCTTGAGCCTTTCAAATTAATATAAGTTTCAACTGATTTCGTTTGACACGACGAGAATTTTGATAAATTTATTTTTTTTTGTTTTCCATTTTGAACCAAGCTAGTATACAGAGCGTTGCTTCTTAAACCACCAAGTAACTTTTGATTAAAGCAGTGTTTGTCCTCTCGGAGCGTTTTAGGGCAAAAGGTAGAAATATCCAGTTGTAAATTTGTGTTTTCCGTTATTCGACAGTAATTTTAAAAGGACCGAGTAATTTTGAAAGGGACCTAACCGCTAATTTACTCGCAAATTTTAAGAGTTTTACAAGAACTCGCCATTTTGATTGTTTTGTTTGTTTTCTGATGTCTTGCAAGTTGATAGTTCTTTAGTGCCATAACACGCTTATATATTTTTGGATTTACTATACGGATACTCACAATTAATTCAATGTCAAAAAATCTAAATTTGAAAATAAAACTAACACCGACGAAACGAGAAGAAACCGCGTTCAAGCGAACGCCAAAATTGTCGAGAACCCCGCCGGGAGAAAACACTGAATTTTCATTTAATACAGCGACGATAAAAAATCACCTAGAGACTAGAAAAGAGTCCACCAGTACCCCAAACGTAGACACACCAAGAAGAATAACGAGATCCCTGTCAAATAAACTGGAAACAAAAGATAAACAGAACGAACAAGAGATAGAGGAGGAAAACAGAGCGAACGATCTAAGTATTCTAGAGGGAGAGAAGACAGTAGTAGAGATTGTAAAACTACCAACAGACACAAATCAAGAAGGAAACGATAAGAGAAAAACGAGCAGATTAATCGACACCCACAGAGAGAGTTCAGAATCAGAGGACGAGAAAGTATTTATAGGTAAAAGCGAGATGGACGCTACGTTAGGAAAGTGCCAATCAGCACCACAGGGCACAGTGCCGGCAGTTCCAAGTTTCATAAATCCAGAAACATTCAACCCAAGCACACAGTCGGGAGATAGTTTTATCAACAAGTTTGAGAGATGCGCAACCGCAAACGCCTGGCCAAACAAGCTGAAAATATTTTATTTTGGGACATTTTTGATGGGAGCCGCAGCCACATGGTACAAAATGTACGCGCGAGAGGAAGAAAATAAAGACGACACATGGGACGACTTAAAGGCCGCATTTGTGAAAGAGTGGGGTGGAAAAAACTCTAAATGGGACGCCAAAAAAAGGCTAGAAAGTCGCAGGCAGGGCCCAACAGAGAAAACACTGGAGTATTACTACGAGATATTAGATTTATATTTACAGTACGATGAAGATATGGACATAGATTTGTTCTTAGACTATTTTCAGAATGGACTTTCCGAGCAAGCGGCAACGGAGTATTATTATTTTACGAACCCGAATAGAAGACCAAGAACCTTAGAAGAAGCAAAACAGATTGCGAGGGCTATCGATGGTATACCAGTACAAGATAGAAGGGCAAGAAGCCAGAGAGTACAATTTAATGAGGACGACAGAGGGCAAACAGACTACATGGAAAGAGAGGCAAATTTTAGACCACCGAGGGACTACAGAAGGACAAACGTAAGACAAGAGCATTACCCGAGAAAAAGAGATGAGTCCTACACGAGGGAGTCGAGCCGTAATCAATTTCAACCACCAGAGGAAGATAGAAGAGGCAGATATGGCGAAAGGGCTCAAGAGAACATACGTGAGAGGGCCCAAGAAAGACAAGAAATGAGAGAAAACAGATACGACCGCCCAAGAATGACTACTTTTGAGCGCAGTAGTACACTACCTAACACAAGAACTAGAGACAATCGACCAAGATGTTATACATGCAATGGAATAGGGCATTATGCAGCAGCCTGCCCAAATGGGTCAGGGCGACGAAACTAAAGTTTCCCCAGGTCGCCTTGATAAATGGGGCTAGAAGCGAAAGACGAACTACAGAACTGACTACATTACTGCTAGATGTAAGAGTAAATAATAGAAGGAACACGCAAGCGATTGTAGATACAGGAAGTGTGAAAAATGTTATAAGAAAGGACATAGCGCATAACATAAACCGCAACAGGAATATGGGACATTTGATATCAGCCGGAGGCCATCGCATACCAGTACTAGGAAAGTCAAACTTTACATTGGAAATCGGAGCAGCCCAAACTAGATGCGAGGCACGAGTGATCGAAAACTCTCCATACCCGTTAATCTTAGGAATGGAATTCTTGAACTCAGTGAAAGCTAACATAGATCTAGGTACCAATAAGCTGACTGTAACTACACAGCAAGGAAAGCAGGAAATAAAATTAGCAAAGTTGGAGCCACATCCACGCAGAAATCAAGTAGGGTTGATACATGAAGAAACCTATAATCGCAAACCACATGGATTAAACTATAAACAAATGTACTACGAAGAATGCCAGAGATCAATTACGAATAACTTCAACGAGATGACAAACAAGAGAAATTAAAATAAAATGGAAAAGAAGATAGAAAGGAAAAAGCCTACACACGCCAAAGAGTACGCTTTATTTTGGGAAAAATTTAAAAAGCAAAAACTCAGTAGTTCAAAGGTCATAGAAGAACGAGAAATCGATATTTTTTCGACAGGAGAGGACCACGCGTTGTGCCATTGTGTAGACCGTACCTTGGCTATGAATAGAGGTATCGCAAGGGAATTTAAAGAAAGATTTGGCAACGTTACACTCCTACGTGCACAAAAAGAAGAGACGGGAGGACTAGCTTTTCTTAAAAGTAAAGGCAGATTATTGTACTACCTGGTAACTAAAGAACAACCACACCACAAACCAAATTACGAACACCTCTATAAATCTCTTTGCGAACTAAAGAACCACTTACAGACTAATCAACAGAAAAAGCTGGCGATGCCAAGATTAGGTTGCGGCCTAGACACGCTTCAATGGGACATAGTGTCAGAAATGGTAAAATACATTTTTGCAGAGACAGACATCGAGATATTAGTGTGCACCTGGAACCCAAAAAAAGAGCAGAGACAGAAAAGAAGGACCAACACCGATAAGGCTATAGAGCAAAATGTAATGGAGGAGAGAGAGCTAGCAGATATGATCCGAAGGTCAAAAACTTTGAAGAACGAAACACCGGAAATTGAGGAAAAATGGGACATGTCAGAAACCGAAAGTACCAAAAACGATTCAGGTATCATCGCAAAACTGCGATTGGCAGCAAATTATATTATTCAACCCAGAAAGGAAATCGCCGTCGAGTTAAAAATAGACGCCACAGAGAAACATGACCCCCGCAGTATAAACATCACTGAATTTATACCTAAAGAGGACATATTCTTAGCTAAGAAATTTTACACAACTAGCGGGCCATACAGGTCCGGACTAAGAACTATGATAAACATTAAATCGAGGAGCCCACTACCGATAATGTTAAATAAATGCACAACCCTGGGCTATATCATGAAGGAAAGGGTACAAGAAAACCATGAGATAATGCTACTATACTTGGAAGAAAACGAAGAGCAAAATAGCGAAATCCAAGAAGCAGACCACGAAATAGAACACCTTAGTGACGGAAAAGTGAAACGAGAACTACTGAAACTATTAAATGAATACAAAGACGTATTTGCGAAAACTACAAAGGATATGGGCCGCACAAAATTAGTGAAACATAAAATAGAGCTGAACGACGAAACGCCTATCAAAAGCCAACCATATAGAGTCAGTCAAAAAGAACGAGAGATAATAGCGGAACAAATAAAAGAAATGGAGCAAAATAAAATTATCACGCCATGCCATTCACCATGGGCATCACCGATAGTACTAGTGAGAAAGAAAGATGGCAGTACAAGATTTTGTGTTGATTACAGAAAGTTAAACTCCGTTACAAAGCGAAGCAACTACCCCATTCCGAACATCGACGACATAATGTCATACTTAGGAGGTAGCACCTTATTTACAACCCTCGACCTTTTTAGTGGATACTGGCAAGTAGAACTAGACGAGGCCAGCAAAGACTACACCGCATTTGTAGCACAAGGACTTAAATCATACAGATTTGAAGTATTGCCGTTTGGTCTCTGTACAGCACCCAACACATTCCAGTCTCTAGCTGACAAAGTGTTTGAAGGAATGAAATGGACAGATGTATTAATTTACTTAGATGACATAATAATTTTCTCAAAAACACCAGAAGAGCATCTCAGAAAATTAAGAGCAGTCTTTCAGAGGCTAAGAGAGGCCGGACTTACACTAAAACCGAGCAAATGCGAATATTTGCAAACAGAACTAAAGATACTAGGCCATAAAGTAAACACGATAGGCATACAGCCGGATGAGTCAAATTTAGAGGCAATATCGCTCTTCCCACAACCGAAAAAAGTGAAAGACGTACAATCATTTTTGGGGATGACAAATTTTTATAGAAAATTTATCAAAAATTACTCAAAAATAGCCCGCCCACTACACGAACTAACAAGGAAAGACATAAAGTATTATTGGGGACACGAGCAAGAGGAAGCATTTAACCTATTGAAAGAGAAACTATTATCCTCACCAGTATTACATCATTTCAACCCAAACAAGGACACCATTCTGCATGTAGACGCGTGTACTATAGGAATTGGGGGAGTACTATTGCAAGAAGACAACGAGGGAGTGCCGCACCCAATAGCATACGTCAGTCGAAGCTTAAACAAGAATGAGAAAAATTACACCATATCCGAACTGGAAGGCTTGGCAGTAATATACTGTTTAGAATATTTGAGGCACTATATTTGGGGCAGAAAAATAAAGATAATTACAGATCATAGCGCGCTGTGTTGGTTCAAAAGCATTAAAAACTCAGGAAGATTAATAAGGTGGAGTTTAAAACTGTCCGAATTCGATTACACAATAACACACCGCAAAGGATGCGAGAACAGAGACGCAGACTGCCTTTCGCGTAACCCCGTGGAACAGACAGGAAAAGCGAGAAAAGTAAGAAACATCGACGACGTACCCACATACCTATTAGAATGGGAGAATGGAGCTATATCAACAGATAACGACGATAGGAATAATCTACCAGAAAGTAAAATGGAGAAGCTTAAACAAAGCCAGAGGGAAGATCAAATTATTGGAAAAATTATCGAGGACTTAAATAAATTATCGAGGACTTAAATAACAAAGATAACTTGCCCATTGGAAGAGCTAAAAGGATAAGACAATTCCAGGTGAGAAATGGGTTGTTATACAAGGAAAATATGTCACTTAATGGACGAGAACTACTCTTAGTAATACCGAAGGACCTAATAGGAGAAATTATGTTCCAACTGCACTCAGACCCTATATCTGGACACTTAGGACTAACGAAAACTGTCGACAAAATAAGAAATAGATACTACTGGGACAGTTTACAAAAAGACATCACCAGATTCGTAAGAGGATGCCCTGATTGCCAAGCTAGAAAGGGCACAAAAGCAAAACCAGGCGGAAACTTACAGCCTATAGAAATCGGGTTGCCATTCCAAAAAATAGGGATTGACTTACTTGGCCCTTTTAGAAAAAGCAAAACAGGCAAAGTGATGATATGCGTTGCAACGTGCTATGCAACCCGATACGTAGAAACCCGGGCATTACCCAACGGAAAGGCCGAGGCCGTCGCAAAATTCATTGTTGAAAACATAATAACAAGACACGGGGCACCGGCCACCTTAGTGAGCGATAGAGGAAAAACTTTTCAATCAGACCTCGTGCAGGAAATTTTAAAACTAATGGGGACTCAAAGTAGATTTACCACAAGTTATCACCCATCATGCAATGGACTGACAGAGAGATTCAATAAAACTCTAGCAGATATGTGCGCGGTTTATACAAATACCGAACAGACCGATTGGTGCAGCTATCTACCCCTGGTAACTTTTGCATATAATACAGCACTACAAGACACGACAAAATTCTCACCTTTCGAACTGGTGTACGGAAGACACCCAGTTTTGCCAACGGAGGCACATTTACTCGACACGGAGTGTAAAACGAGCGCCGAGGAAATTAGACAGAGGGCATTAGCAGTACGCAGTATAGCAATAGAAAATATACTGGCTAAGCAAAAAGTAGACAAAAGGATTTACGACGAGAAACACACACCGTTAGAATTTAATGTAGGAGACCAAGTGAAAGTCTTTATCCCTATTAGGAAAAAAGGGAGAAGCGAAAAACTTTTACTGCGTTACTTTGGGCCGTACTATATTGAACAAAAAGTCGGCGAAGTAGATTATAAAATAAGAAAAGGCAAAAGTGCCAGCGCAAAAACTGACATAGTACACATAAGCCGCATTTTGCCTTACTACGACCCCTGGACCCCAGGAGAGATAGGAAATGCAGAAGATGAGGAGGCAACCCGACGCGAATCCAGACAAAGTCGTAGAAAAAGAAATAGAAATAGCACAGAGGCATGGGATCCCGATGTAACAGAGGAAAATTGTTTAGTACTAGAAGACAATGGAGAACACGAGATAATAGAAGTATGTGCAGCAAAAAGATGTACAATTAAAGAAGGCGAACCACTTGAAGTAGAATTAGCCCTAAGACGTAAAGGAAAAATAGATGAAAATAAGGTTTGTGGCGGTGAATTTGTTCCTCTAACAGATGAGGAAATGACGTATCTAGGCAATATAGGCATTTCCAGATACCCCTTTGTGAGAAGGGATAGATCGTACTTAGAGTTAAGAATAACAAAAGGTACAGACGTGGAACTGGCAAAGGGCACATGCCTGGGATGGCTCGTAAACTACAAGGATTCCAGCAATACAGACGAGGAGATGGACCGAAAAATTAATGTAGGGAACAAAGTGAGAGTTCTAATACCGTTTGAGGAAATCTTAAGCGATGGTAGTACAATGTGGCACCGACGATGGGAAGGAGAGTTCGTAGTAGTTGAACTATTAGAGGAGCACCTATATCGAGTAAGCAAAAGAAGCGAAAATAGAACTATGATAGTCCAGAAACAGAGACTGCTACCAGGAAACTAAAATCAAAATAGGGAAAACACGAGTGGAACCACCACAGTCAATCAAATTATGCGAGAAGTCGGTAGGAAAACTAGAAAATAGAGTTATTGCTAAAAGACGTAAATGATAGAAATACCAGTAAAATAGGATAAAAACTTAAAAAGAAAAAAAAAAAAGAGCGAAGGGGTGCCGATTATATTATATAGCGATAGAAATAGCGATCGTTAGACTTAGAAATAAAACGAGGAAAAACCTCGACCTACACACAAAAGCTAAGAAAGAAGAATCTAAACTTTCATTTAACGCAGGGAAAATAAGGTATCGAGCATGATCAAATTCAAAACAGGTAGACTAGTGAAGGAGAAAAAGCGGGGATAGTATAGCAGTTTTAGTTATTAAATTAGAAGATTAGCATATATAAAATACAAGGGGCTCCACAGGGAGATTTACATAGAGTTAGGCAAACAAAAGGAGTTAACACTGCGCTGAGTATAGCCTCAGGCGTCTATCTTTGTAGGTTAGGCTTAGGCTTAGGACTGGATAGAAATTTAAGAAAAAAATAAGTAATCGAGAGGACAAACAATTTGCTAAGTATAAATTACAAAATCAAACCCCACCAAAAAGAGAGCGCTGAAATAGGTTAAAGATATACCCAAAACGAATTCAGAGGCGAATCAGGGATCAGAAGTTAGAAAACAGAAGAAAAAGAGGTAACATTTTTTCTTAGAAATTATAGGGACACAGAAGGAAAAGCAAAGGGGCCACAGGAAGCACAGTTGGTGCTACAAACTGGAAGAAGGAAAAAAAAGGGGAGGGGACCCTACCACTCAAACGTTGCTACAGTTCAACTGACTAACAGACATGATGGAGCTAATCGTACATGGTACTAGAACTCAACTTACCTTACCCCACAACTTCTACCTGAACGAATCGATACTCACTACGACAACCACAAAGCCCTATATCCCCAGATCCCCCGCTAAACAGACAAACATACAACAGACAGAACTATATTTTTTTCGGGAACAAAAGAAGCCCGGTTTAAAGTAGAGAAAAAAAAACGGCGGCGTACGATCTAGTATTTTTCGACGTACAGCTAAAAGCGATACGACGAACAATACAGGTACAATAATATCGTAATAAGGAAGAAAAAGAAATCGGTTCAGCAAAGTAAATCTTATCGACACCATCAAGTTGGAGTCGTAGTACGATAAATTCACATTCTAGAGCATAGTGAACCCTCTTAGAATTTAGTAAAACAACTGATGGACCTGCATATTTCGGGCGAGTCAAGCTAAAGAGTTATTTTGCTAGGACTAAGTAGGTTAAATAACATGTTTAGTTTGCGTTAGGAAAAGGGGAGAGTAAAAATACATTTTTAGGATTTTTTTTTTGTTAAAAGTAAAGGAAAATAAGTTAGATGTAAAATAGTATAAAAGATATTGAGCTAGAAATCAAATACTAACACAGATCTTTTTGCATGTTCCCATGGACGCTATGATGTAAGCCACACAAACCACTGCACCAAGAGCACCAGAGCTGGAACCCAAGCCACCCCCAAGACACAAACTTGTCAGAGCTACAACGGAGAGAGCTAGCCAAAGCCGAAGTCCTGGGCAGACGAACCAAAGAGCAGGTCCCTTTACAGTCAAAAACAAAGGGATGCGGGGCTCAATGGTCAACCCATCGATCGGCAATAGCTCAACTAGGCCGCGAGGTAGCAACCGACATACCAGAAGAAGACCGATAGTTAAAACCGGTCTTGGAAGCAGCATCAATGATTAGGGGCAATCCAGGGATGCAGCTAGCGCAGATGGGGCAGTGTAAGTGTTGAGCAAGCAATCGGACAATTGGACTAGTACTTGTGAGGGAACATGCAGGGTTATTAATTTAGATCGACATTTTAGTAAAGTTTGGTTAACACATTCTGACAGTCAAACTCTGTTAATTATTAGAGATACACTCTATTTAGTTCGATACTTCAAAATATTTTCATTATCTTATCTACATTTGGAATCGTTTTGTTTTTCGCAAAGGGTTAACGAATTTTAATTATTTTTATAGATCGGTAGTTGAAGTTTTATGTATCTAAATAGGTATTTAGACTATATCTCATTTAATATCTTTTTTTTTTTTAAACTTTTATTAATTTGTTTTTTACTGTTTTGAAGTTGGTAATGACGATGAACATTTTGAATTCTGGCGATTGAAATTGTTAGCTTTTAAGTTAGTTCAGGTAACTTAACAAGGTAGAGAAGGACCATATTTCGTTTAATTCAGGGACAGAAATTTTTTGGTGGATGGATTTTGAAAACTGGGGACCAGTTTTTTCTAAAAGGGGGGGATGTCACAAAGAAGCAAAAAGACATAAAATTGCAGCGTCCTTAGAAATGGTCGGCCGATGACCGGTTTAGTAACCAAGGAATAGTTGACCCAAATTTATAAATCATAGATCGTAAATTTGTTCAACAACTCTGTACTTCGAACCGCTGATTGACGTCATGGAAAAGAACGTTGCAATGCATTGGAAAAAAGTGCTGACGAAAAGAGAAGTAAGCTCGAGGATTTTTGGGCGAGCGATGGGGACTTGCTCGGTGGCTTGCACGTAGGCAAGACTCCGAGATTCTTTTGAAGTTCGGGTTGATCCTTTTGGGGGCGTTACGTCAGATAGACGAACGACCACCCGTCGAAGAGTAATTAAGTGTTTTCCCAAAATTGGTTATCGACCGAGTACAAAGAAGAAAGTTGTCCTAGAAGTCCTTGTTGTCCTAAGAGAAACCACGGGTACGCATAGGAGTACCCCTGAAGCACGTTAAATTGGTTGGCACGATACGGTCCTCCTCTACACTTGACCTAGGTAAGACCCTTTTGTTATAACGGTGTTTGTTTTCATATTAGTCATTTCAGTTAAGTAGTTAGGGTAATTTTAAGGCACAGAAAATAGAAGTTTACTTGAATCTCATCTTCTTATTTTAAATATAAACCCCCCATATTTTTGAAAGCCCCTATTCAGTGAGAAAATCAGCATAGGACCCTTCGGGGGAGGTAACGACGACCCGGTACCCATTTAAAGATTAGAGATTTAAAGCGTAAATTAACGCCCAGTCAAATATAGTAATTTTTACATAAATAAGTACGCTACTATAAACCCCATCTATCAGTTTTAAATATAATTACCCCCATATTTTCATTTTCGTGACAATATATAGATATATATATATGTATCTAGGTATACAACTACGCATTTTGTGTTATTAACGTTTTATAAGTAAAAACTGTGCCAAAACAACCACATAATAAAAGTACTAGTAGTCATCAGTACAGTCTTTAATTTGATCCCAAGAAAAGTTGCAAATGTAGTAAAATAAAAAAAAAACATTATCAGGTAAGTGATTACACTTTATGCTACTCTTTCAGTTGCACTTTAAAAGATAAGCTAAGTTCTGACCCAATAATTGTGGTTTGAGTGAAAATATTTTGACAACCAAACTGAGACTCCTTGTAAAGCTCCTTTGCCTACCCGAGTGTTCTACTTTAAACTCTCAAAAAAAAAGCTGTGATTGAATAGCAGTCTTATCTTTTTAGTTCAGGTTGGCAGTGGACCCTTGAAAAATGTGTATAGTTCAGGTTACAAGTTAGTTCTTTTAGACGACATATGTAAAATGACGTTTTTATGTAATATTCAGAAAAACCCTCTAAAACCAATAAATGTTTGCCTCTTGACTTCTGAAATGTCCTATTGCTTGGTTTCTTAAGAAAAAATTAGTGTCCCATAATTATTTTATCTGAATTCCATAAGAAAAAAAAATTATGGTTATTATTATTATGCTTATCTGAAAATTGATTTATAGGAAGGGGGAGGGCATCCCTAGGCTTTTGAAACTGCAGCTCTTAAATACTGTGTATATTCTTTAGGATCTATAAGTTGGAAACTATCAGTCATACTATGGGCAAATGCGAAATAAATTGTATGTATATCCACGTCCCTCTAGACATATTTCGGTACTCTTGCAAGAAATGAAAGCTCTATCTTTCATCTCAACCCTTCATCCTCTGATCTTTCTTCGTATTCAAATGCATGTTTTTGATTTTCATCATATAATCTTGCCTAATGAATTCGATCAAATCTCAATCATTCGTTGAGAGAAAGATTCTCCTTATTAGTTTTAAAATGTAGTTGATTCTCATCAATCGCAGGATACAGAGTATATGAGAATACTATTATTTTCTTTACTATTGTCATTATTGTTATAGGCTACAAATGTTTTCTCTGTTGTGGAGCTTGCTTGACTTTGGAGAAAGTACTCTGTGTAATTAATATTACCATACTACATCTCACCTGATAGTATTTATGTATTGGGTGTAAATATTTATTTAGTCCATAAATAAAAACCATGGTTTTACAAAAAAAATCCTTTAAAACTTTTCATAACATTTTTCGATTAATTTTTTCGAATTTACCGTTCTGTAGAAGTGTGTATGTGTTGCCTATACCGGGTTGTCCAACGAAAAGTAGCCACACTCAACATCTTTAAAAACTTTTCTTTCTTTGAAAATTGCCAATACATGTCCAGAAGGATAGCAAAGGGGACATCTTTTTACAGAAAATCAGAGTTGCTGACATCAACCCCTTAGCCGTAACAGCCACCCTCTATAAATTTTCAAATGTTACCACCCCATATGTGACACATCGTGGCAAAGGGTATTGGCAGCAATGCATTCTACTATTCATTTTGTATATTTGCATGAAATTTAGACATAAGAAAATTAAATAATAAATTGTTTCTTCTTCTTTTTATTGTGCCCCGTCAGATCCCCCTGACGTTGGCAATTACGATGGCGAGTTGATCCCTGTCTTCTGCCACTCTAAACAATTGTTCGACTCTATGTATGCCTGACCATTCACGTTCTTTAACCAGGAGATTTGTTTTCTTCCTACGCCCCTGCGGCCTTCTATTTTGCCTTTCATTATAGGCTGTAACATCCGGTAGCGATTTCCTCTGAGAACGTGGCCGAGGTATGCCAGTGTTCGGCATTTAACTGTTGTCAAATGTTTACGAACTGTATTTGCCCTGTCTAAGACTGCTTCATTTCCTTGCAAACCCACCCATGGTATTCTTAGCATCCGTCTATGTAACTACATTATAAATGCTTCTAGACGGTTGATTGTGGCAGCTTCCAGTGTCCAGACTTCAGCTTCGTACAACAGCACAGACCAAATGTAAAATTTAATCATTATTTGCCTCAGCCTTAGGTTCAGGATCATTGCAAAAAAAGTGATCTCATCTTCCGGAACGTTGTACGGACTGATTCAATTCTACAGCTAATTATCCTATCCGGGTCAAGTTGCTCGGTGGTTAGCATCCGAGGTATTTAATATTGGATACTCTCTCAACGTTCTGTCCATTTATGTGTAGTGACGCGTTGAGGTATGGCTGACGGCTAAAAATCATAAACTTTATCTTAGCAACACTTACATTCAGTCCCATTTCCAGTCCCACTGCACTAACAGAATTTATGAGACTTTGAAGACCCTGAAGATCATCACATAAAATAGCCGTATCGTCAGCATAGCGAATGGTGTTAAAGCCTCTTTAAAGACTTTGTCACAATATAGGTTGAACAACACTGGAGATATACTACTACTATCCCTGTCGAACGCCTCGTTGGGTTTGACGTTCATCTGTAAATCTTCCATTGACTCGAACGACTGTCTTCTGTCGCCAGTACAGGTTCTTAATTATAAGTAAATCTTTTTCATCAACATCAGTATCTTTCATCAGTATATTTACGAGCTTTTGTGTTGCACTCTGTCGAAGGCCTTTTCATAATCAATAAATTAGAAAGGTGTTGGATCCCAGGTGTAGGACAAATAGCCACTTCACTTTCTCGAAATCGCCAACGTTTCGACCTTTATTTTTAGGTCTTCCTCAGGGCTACAATAACAACATACGTATGACAAACTTTAAATATACAGGTAAATTAACGTAATTAAAATTAATTAAAAAGCTTCACCAAACTGGTGCATCTTGCAATTATTAACAAAACAAAACAAAAACAAAAAAAAACGAATGAACCATTTGACTTGATGGCCATGCATCACTAGGTAATTGAATTGCGCGCCATACCCGCAAAATACGAGTAAAAGCAGTTACATATTGGAATGTATTCTGCCGCGGGAGGAGACACAGCTTACCTTTTTCAGTCAGTGAAGAATGTCATCAAATCTTATACTGACCGTCATGGCATTACACAAAAACGAAAAATTGTTAAAATCCAGACGGTGCACGTAAAAGACAAGCAACAAACACACGGGCCAACGAAACAAAACAGAGAAATAAAACCAGGAGTCCAAAACGATAAAGTGGAACTCGACCTGTACGAAGTGCAGTGTTTTGCCCAATTTTTTTATTTATTTTTTTCCTTTCCCGATTCACATCGATTCATACATTATCTATTTTAGGCCAGATGCGGGCCACAAAGAAGAAGAAAGAAGGCGATGTCTACCTCGACTGTGTATTTTTAATATGTTGTAAAAGATTGCAATACAGCACACTCAAATTTTGGGTATCGGTCCTATCATTAACAGTACTGTTAATATGGATGTGTATCATTTCACTAATAACTCGCCTATTATAATTATTCTCTCGTTCCAGTATGGTGGTGCTCTGAAAATCAAAATTATGACCCCAAGTGAAATGGTGCTGTGCCAAAGCAGTCCTTTCCCTCTTTCCCCTATTGATCTCACGACAGTCATATTCATGCTGGTAAATTCGGTTCTTGAGGTACTGCCGAGTCATTCCCACATAGCACTTATCGCACATTCCACAAGGTAATCTATAAATTAATTCGGATGAAAGAGAAGTGGGGACAGGATGCTTCAACCTCGAATAAATTTGGCTCAAAGTTCTAGTGTTGTAATATGCCAGTTTAATATTAGGATTAACACGTGATAATCTGTATTGGATCCTTTCTGACAATCCCTTGATATATGGGAATCGGCAGTAAGTAAGGTCATGGGAAAGTAAAACGCGAGATTGAGGCGCAAGGTGATGCTGGTATTCGTTCCACACCCTATTTATGAGGCTAGACGGATAATTATTAGTTCTTAAAATATGTTTTACTTTTAAGACATTAGTACGATGAAAAACAGGACTGCTAAGCTGGATAGCTCTATAAAACATACCCTTTATGATTGATAACTTTTGACTGGTAGCATGTGAAGACAAGTAATTAACAACCCGGCCAGATGCAGTAGGCTTCATGTACCAGTCTGTAAGAAAAGTCCCGTCCTCTTGCCTGATGACCAAGGTGTCCAAAAATGGCAACCCGGCGTTAACCTCCGTTTCCATAGTAAACTGTATTCTCGGGTTGTAATCATTAAATAATACAAAAGCTCATGGAGAGCATCTTTAGGACACGCCAAAATGGTATCGTCAACATACAGTTTGATGAACGGTATCGGAAACGGAATGGTCGTTATTACACGATCAATCAAGTCCTCCATCACCAAATTAGCCAAGACAGGGCTAGCCGGATTTCCCATTGCGGAACCGTCGAGCTGGTCGTAAAACCTTCCATCAAACAAAAAATAACTATTGTGGAATAAGAATTGGACTATTTCGCAAAACAGCTCACGCGACAAAGTCGTGTAGGCTGATATGTGCTTCCAATTTTTTTTAATTATGGATAAAACTAAATCTCCAGGAATGTTAGTGAACAGCGACACCACGTCCAAAGAAACCAGAACATTATCAGGAGGCCACT